>MU781820.1:52252-97736 GCA_026770625.1 Nicotiana glauca
GGCAATCAGGAGCCCACCTGGAGAACAAGGGAATACTTTTCAAATTCAGCAATCAGGAGCCCACCTGGAGAACAGGGAATACATTTCAAGTTCAGCAGTCAGGCACCCACCTGGATAACAAAGGAAGTACAATTCAAATTTTAACTTTCAATATTTGATAGCATGCCGTGCCCAGCCACCAAACTGGGCTGAAAATTTTCTTTCTTTGTCTATTTTGTTGTAGTCAGGAGCCCGCCTGGAGAACAAGGGAATACTTCTCAAGTGTCAGCAACCAGGAGCCCGCCTGGAGAATAGAGGCACGTATTTCCAATTACAGCAATCAAGCATCATCAAGAGGATTGGCAAAACATCGCCAAGGCAACAACAAGAATCCCATCGGAAGAATGCAAGATACAAGTTCAAGGCAACACAAGAGCAAGTCTGAAGACATAGATAGGATCTTTTTGTAACTCATAAATCATAGCTTAGTCTAGCTTCTTTTGTTTTACCACGGTGTAATAAGGAGGTCAGCGAGCAGTAGCAGCAACAACAGCAACAACAGTGAAATCATAGCTCCTGGTAGTCCCAACTACCAGACACTCCCGAACTACACTGACCTAATTCCTGTTTAGCCCGGGATATGTAGGCAGCCTCTGAAGCAGGGTGCGGTCAGCTCTTTCAAAAATGCTTCACACGGAATATGTGAACGGGCAAAAATCGCTCGTTTCCGCTCACTTGTCTTTGCACGAAAACTCTTTGTGTTTCCGGGCAAAGAGGGGCAGCTGTGAGCACGTGATTTTTGCCCTAAGCAATAATTCCCAAAATTTCAGACAAAACAATTTCTTTAGTATTTTATAATTTTTTGTGAATTTTGAGACATTTTCTGGTAATTGTTGCATTTTATTTGTGCATTTTAATTCATATGAAAATACAAAAAATAGGCATTGGCATTTAGGTTTAATTTCATATTTTAGTGTCATTTAGTAGTTAAAATTGTTCAAATATAAAGAAAATAATAAAATAGTTCACTTTGCATTTAAATAACAAAATAGTTCACTTTTGCATTTTAATTATTTTAATTGTGAATTCGTCACAAAATAGTTTTAAGCAATTTTAGGAGTTAATTACTTTGAAATGTATTAGGTCTTTAATTATGCATTTATAAAAAATCAAAAAATAAATAAATACAAAATACTTGATGAAATACAAAAGATAAATAAACAAATGAGGAGAAAACAAATAAAAGGGGAGGAGTGGACTGTTATAAACGAGTTGGGCCTTTTTAATTCAATTGTTCAGCCCTAATGCCCATCCATCGCACAGCCCAATCCTCATTACCCAGTCTGATTCCCACCCCTAACCTGGTCTGCCTTCCCCCACTAAGGTCCAAACGACACCGTTTGGTGTCTTGTAATCTCAACCATCAATTTCCCTAATCCAATGGCCTAGAATCTTTCCCCAATTTACATAAGAATGTCTGAAAAGATTAGTTAAACCTAAAAAATAATTGTCTTCCTCGTACTGAAATTGTGACACCGCCGGAGCCTCCGCCGGCGGTGAACGGTACCACCTCCAATCCACCCAAAATGACACCTTAACTTCCTCTAATCTTCCCTATCTCGAATCCACAGCCCATTTCCTTCAAATCCCAGCCTAGGTCATCGAATAATCGATCAAAATTTTCCAGCCACGACACCACCAGTCCCAAACCCCACCAAATTAACACCGTATAACCGCCTTGGCCTGCTATACACAACCCCCATAGCCACTTATCTCAAATGTGGCTGGAACGGTTCGAATCTTCAGTTGAAGTTTTTTTCCAGCGTACCCTAAATGCTCCAAACCTTACCAGATTGAAACCAAATGACCCCTCGCCTTCCTCGTAGTGAATTTATCATCAATAAAGCCTAAGTGTCGTCAGAAATGGCCGAATTTGAAATGTGAAATGTCAGCCGAATTTCGAGCCATGGCAGTGAGTTTTGTTCCCTTGTTTAATTCTTTTATTTTTTTCTTCTTTGATCATCATCATTAATTTCTAGTGTAAGACGCATCTCGAGTTCTGTTGATTTTGATCCCAATTTTGTGTCTGATTGTTGTCTAATTAAATTGCAATTGGTCTTGTTGGTCTTAGCTTAGTTTGATTGATAGGATGGTTTCAGATTTAAACTTGTTTTGATAATTGGCTATTTCTGTTAGATAGGCTTAGATGTTAGTCTAATTAGGTTCCAATCATTCTTTGATATGTGTTTTAACCTCATGGTTTCATTATCGGATTACTCTGAAGATTGTTAGTTAGCTAGGTTTAACGGTTAGATAGCCCTAGTTAGGATTGGGCAAGTTTAGATTAATTTAGTTTCAGAATCATTCAAGGGTATTTGGGTAACTAGTAGGGTACAGGAATGCTGTACAAATGGTTAGAAGTTCCTAGGTATTTCTAGAATAGGGCATAGGTAAAATTCTAATAAGTTTAAGGGACTAACTTGTGTGACAAGTTAAAAATTAAGGGGTCTAAACATTAAAATGAGTAGGGACTAAATAAGAAAAGAAAAATCTGAAGCTGCCCTCATCCTTGCCTATAAAAGGCATCACAAATGCCTTGTTGAAGCGTCCTCTTTTTCAGCTATAAAAAAGAGAATCCCTTCCATAATTTTGCCCTTTAGATTTCAGATTCAGATTTGAAATTCACATAACAAAAAAATAAAAATAAAAGTCAGAAACAAACGAAAACCAAAATGTTTCCTGTTTCATTGCTAATTGAGTTCATTTTTTCAAATTTCACTTGAATCTGTACATTCTGCTTTACTTCTATGTGTGTCAAAGGTAACTCAAAGTTATTGGATAGCTTGTTTGAAAGGATTTAGGATCTATTTGAGTAGTTGTTGGTTAAATGTTACCTTATTGAAAGGCAAAAAATAGTTGAAGTGCAGTTTCGAAATTCCTTGGATGTTTTTGAGTCCTTATGCTATTGTACAAGTTTGTTTGAATTCCTTGATGTTTTTGGCTGGTTTCCTGTTGAAATTTATGGTTGGTTTGAGTCCAAAATCATTCCTATTGGCGGTTGCTATAATTCACTTCCAGGTACATGTCTCGACTTCACAAATGTTGTATTTTTCCATTGAAATGAAATGAAGGGACGATTCAAGGCTATGCTCGATGTTACTGTTTACGAATGCAATCATTTTAGAATTATATAATGCTTTAATTTTGAATCTGGACTAAATAGTTTGCTATTTGAACATGTATTACATCGCCTAATGTTGCTATGTTATGGACTGTTAGTTTGGCTCAGTTAATTAGTAAGAATAATTTGATTCAATGTGCTGTTAGTATAGAGTGGGATGAAGTGATGTAGCTTCCTCTTATTAGAAAGGTTTAAAAAGTAATCAATGTTTTCGTATTAGTTTCAGTTTTGTTTTAGTCAAGGAACGCGAATTTGGTTTACCTTAACTAAAGTATCGATTGGGCTGTTACATCTATCAAACCTCAAGCATAGCACAAATAATCCCTTAATTGGTTGAGAGGGCTGGGACATTTGGAGTTGTGTCTAGACATGATTCTGTGTCTTCGTTTGGGCTCGATCTGGAAGCCATGCGTAGTGGCTTCACCTGGACATGCTTAATCGTGCCTGGGCCAATTGTTCTAACAGTAGGCCCAATGTATTGAGCCCTCAACCTTTTGGACAGCACACCTTTGTGTTTGAGTGATAATCTGGCCAAGTTTATGTGGCCCGTTAATTTGGCGCAGCTTCAGCTGGGCCGGAGCCCACGCCAGACTGGTTTTGGTTTGGCTTATCCGTGAGCCTAAAAGCATTTCTAGGCTGAAGGTGAATTGATTAGGATCCTTGTTTATTATTAGAGACAAAAAACCAAAAATAGAAAATTGTAGTCACTTTTAGGTTAGCCCTTTAATAAGATGATGAGATGAGCCTCGCCAAACAAAATATACAAATGCGGGGCCCTCAATAATTATTACATGAAAACAATTAGAATTTGGGAGGGCCTTTTAGCGAATTTCACGGCCTTCTCCAAAATGATAATACACTAGACTCTTTAGGCGCAATTTAATTAAATTATTCTCTTAAATTCGGGTGTGCATTGATGCGGCCCAAATCCTAATCTCAACGAAGTCAAAATGTGTTAACAACCACGGGTGCATTGATTGCGGCGTGGTTTGAGACGCATTTTCACAACGTTGCAATTCTTTTAAAATAATAAAAACAAAGCGGGTTACTAATAAAAGGCACATAAGGTAGAACATGTTTTGAAATCAGATAAAATCAAATACAACAGTTGAGCGACCGTGCTAGAACCACGGAATCCGGGAATGCCTAACACTTTCTCCCGGGTTAACAGAATTCCTTACTCAGATTTCTGGTTTGCGGACTGTTAACAGAGTCATAGTTTCCTCGGTTCGGGATTCAACCGATGACTTGGGACACCATTAATCTCCCAAATGGCGACTCTGAATCTTAATAATAAATCCCGTTCCGATTTTCCTTTAATTGGAAATGCTCTTTTACGCCTTTTTGGGGGTGTAGTAGTGAAAAATGAGGTGTGACAGCTACCATTCTGCCTTTCAAGGCTAAGCTCTATGTCCATCTACATTTCCCGCATTGAATAAGGCTACCATTCTGCCTTCTGAGACTAAACTCCATCTCCATCTGCATTTCCTACATTGCATAAGGCTACCATTCTGCCTTCCGAGGTTAAGCTTTACCTCTATCTGCATTTCTCTACATTGCATAAGGCTACCATTCTGCCTTCCGAGACTAAGCTCTGTCTCCATCTGCATTTCTTGCATTGCACAAGGCTACCATTCTGCCTTCCGAGGTTAAGCTCTACCTCCATGTGCATGGCTCAAATATTGCCATCTTTATTTACGTTTTGCATCGGCTGAAAGATCGCCACCTTTGTCTCATATCTGCACTAGCTAAAAGATCACCACTTATCGCATTTCATGGGCTGAAAGATCGCCACCTTCTGCATTTCATGGGCTAAAAGATCGCCACTTATTGCATTTCATGGGCTGAAAGATCGCCAAATTGTCCAAGGGTGTCATTGTTCGGAGTCGCCATTCGCATAGCTCGAGAATGCCATGCCATGGCATGATGACCCCTTTTATCTTTTGTATATCATTATTCAAATGCATCATAGCTCAGAGGTATCATTCTCATAGCCCGAGAGCATCATTTCATGGCCTGCGAATCCTTTATCATACGCTTCATTGCCCGGGACGTCATGGTCTGAAGACGTCATCCTAACCGTCCAAAGACATCATTCATGGTCCAACGGGAACTTGTATCGTGTTAAATTTTTTTTGCACAATATACACTTGCATTGCTTAATTTCTGGGTAGACCGGCGAGCGATGTCCGTCTCAGCAGGAGCGATCCCGCTCCAGTTCCCGCAGCCCTATTAGGATTTAACCATCTATCATAACCTGGATGTCGCGTCCGTTCTTGAAAAACCTCCATCAACATATTCCGCCGACATATCATGAACTACATATGGCCTGATTCCTGTAAAACTAGGAATATATAGGCATCTCATGAACCAGATCACAGTCAAATTCTTCAAACCATTTCGTTCGATCAAATTGGCCATCATATCTTTACCCGACAACTCTTTCATCATTACCGGGTAAAGAGGGGCAGCTGTTGATACCTAATTTTTCCCTGTATATTTTTTATATGCAAATTACTTTCAAAATAGCATATATATATGCATATATAAGTATGTTCAAGTATTTTAGTATTTTTTCCTAACTTTTAAAAGATTTTTAATCAATTTATGGCCTTATTTTAGCAGTATAAAAACCAATAATTATTTCTCAAATTATCATTTTTGTGATTAACTTATTTTATTCTCATATTTAAACTAAAATATAGCTAAGGTAATTTTTACACATTTTTACAAATTTATTTAGTATTTTAAAAGCTAAATTGTATAATTCCAATTTTAGACTATTGAAAGATTTAATTGTGTTCATAGTTACAAAATAGATTCTAGTATTTTTAATTTAATATTCATATATTATTAATTAATTTAGTACCTTAAATTTGTTTTCAGAAATCATTTTACTATTTTTTTATAAAATATACAGGGAAAAGTGGCTAATTAAATACTAGCCCTATTTAATTGCAAATGTAACCCATTGCAATTTCGAATTACCCGGACTATTTCTAAATAAACCGCCCCTGACCCATTTAATCGAACCCGCCCGGCTCCCCAATAAATCCATGTCGTTGATCATTTTGATCAATGACCACAATCCTTCCTCTCCTTTTTTTAATTCATCAACCCCACCAACACTACCCCATTTCTAACCAACCGTCGCCTTTGAACTCTCAAACCCTCTCTCAAACACTCTCGAACCTTCCATAACCCTAGCAGCCTCTCACCATCTCCCACCTCGAAACCGTCCGGAAACCATGGCTTCCCAAGTTGTGAGGGCCCTATACTCACCTCCCCGCCCTTACACACCTAGTATATGAATATTCGAGGCCAGACGTCGAAGGTTTGTACCCAGACCTCTGTTGATTCAAGGTTCCAGAGCATTGCCATCCTTGCTCCAGCGTACCATGGTGTTTTAAGCCTAGTACTGACCTCTCCGACTCAGATCGGTGACCTTTCAAAGCCTTTCTCATTTCTAGGGTTCTTCTGAAACCCTAAGCCTTCGAGGTTTTTCTCCGATTCTTTTTAGATCTGGTGTGTATCTATGCTCTACTTGAGTTTTAAACGATCTCCCTAACTTTTTTTTTCAAAGACTACTTTTCAAAGTCTTTCTTTTCCGATCTAGGGTTTTCGGAATATGTTTAAGTATTTTCTGACTGTCTTTTTCCTTTATGTGTACTTTCTTCTACTGTGGTCTTGCATTCTTTTTTTACCATGATCGTTTATGTTCTTCTACCGAGTTTTTATACTCCTTTCTTGAATGTTCTTTTTACTGTGTTTTATGTGTTCCATGCTAGTATGTTCTTCTTCCATGTTTTCCATACTAGGTTCTCATATACTTTCTACTATGTTATGGTATTTTCTTCTACTGTGTCCTGCTATACTATACTTCTCTACTGTGTTCTACTGATCCTTGTTTAAGTTTCTTCTAAGAAAAGACTTTCTTAAGCATGTTTCTTCTACTGTGGTTTCCTACTGTGTTCTTAAAGTGTTTTTACTATTTTTCCTCTACTGAACCTTGGTTAGGTTTCTTCTAAAAAGCATGTTTCTTATACTATTATGTTCTTTGAATCCCTCTACTGTGTTTGCATCATGAGTTATGAAAGAAGCATGTTAGAAGCTTCAGTTCTTTTCTGAAACCTGTACACATGTCTCGATTCAATTTACTTGCCCTCTCCTCTTTGTTTTCTGGTTTGCTCGAACCAGGGTTTTATTTCAAAGACCCCCTAATTCTTCCAGGCCGACTTTGAATCTCTGAATCAAGTTTGGACATCACTTGTTTTCATACAATGCTGAACTTTTTGCTAAACTCTTCTACAGTGGATTTTTTCTACTGATTTACACGACAATCTTCTTTCATGCTCACATGCTCCTTATATATGATGAATTTTCCTCTAAATGGTTTTCAAATTTGCAATTAGTGTAAACTTCCTTCTGAATGTAGCTTGATTGATTTTTTTCCATCTTTTACTGATTTCCTCTGTGACTCGACTTAGGTAAAACCCTTCTTCATATTTTATGACTTGATTCATTCATACCAAATCTCAAACCTTGTGATTTACTAGTTGTTAATTGATTCCCTTGACTTATTTGCACAAACCGTGTACTGTCAAAACTCTATCCTTAAATAACCTTTGTGTATTTGCCCTCAATTTCATGCTTTACACAAAGGGTTTATTCAATTCCTTTCCTTAAATGGTTTTTCCCGTTTGAATCTGAATCCCTTAATTAAGGGAAACCTTGTGTAATTAATTGACAATCAGTTTTCAAACTATTTTCTTACCTTATTTCTGCCTACTTTCAACACTATAAAATGCACAACCCCTTTCACAAACACACACTTCACACTTCATAATTTCATAATCTCTTCTGAACTCACACCTATAGCATTTTGTCTTCCCGTTTGCATTTTAACTTTTACAAGCCTACTGCTTTTATACTTGTTTCTTTGAAACTGGTATGTCCTAATTTAAGTTTCAGCACCACCCCAATGTGTTTACTTACAGTTTTTATATCCATGTCTATTGTACTGTTTCTGTAGAGTTTAATATTTGAGTTGATATCTTTCTACCCGTTTCTACTGTGAATCTTTGCTCCATATCCTATTACCCCTATGTGTTTGTGAGTGGTGACTTAGGGCATGGCAATATGAATTGTTGTCCATGCACTGAGCTCTGAACCAATGGGGTCTTAACCTCCAAACAGGCTGGAGGCTGTGCCAGCATATCCTATTTTTGGGTATGCCTATCAGCTTGCTCTTCTTGTGTTCTTGCAAATTCCCTACTCCTCTATACCCTTATGTGTGCTGATTCTAAGTTATTCCCCTCTTCCATTTCCCCTTTCAGAATTCAATTTTTGCACTTGCACTCTCTCTTAGCTTCTAAGTTCTGCCCCCTCCTGTGAGCCTTGCCTTGGGACTTTGAGTTCCCTCTGAACTTGGACACTTGAGGGCTGGCCCTTCCACACTGCACTATGTCCTATTATGGTAACACATTTGGGTGTGAGCATTGCTCGGAGTCCATATGAGGCTCTTAGGGAACTCTGACACATCCAAATGAGAGAAAGGCTTTGGATCATGATCTCTTAGACTTGGTTCATCTCATATTTCAGACATGGAGTCTAAATTAGGCTCCCTTGGTTGTATTTTAAATTCTGATGTAGTTTTGCTTTTCTTATTTCATTTTGGGCTATAATAACTTGTAATAAACTATTGGGGATGGCTAGTGAAAAAGGGAGGGATAGCTGTATGCCAAGGGTAGATATCCTGCCTATAGGTTTATGAATTCTGCATTCGTATAGATATCCTCCCTATAGTCTGTTTCTCAAATTCTGCACTCATATAGATATCTTGGCTATAGGTTTAAGAATTCTGCATTCATATAAATATCCTGCCAATAGGAGTTTCTTTCTGAATTTATGCACTCACATTAGATACCACGTCTATAGAATTCTGCATTCTCTCGTATAGATACTATGTCCATAGAATTCTGCATTCTCTCATATAGATACCATGTCTATATAATTATGCATTCTTTCATATAGATACCATGTCTATAGTTAAACAGAAATCTGAATCCTGCATATACATCCTTCATTAGGAAAATGTGTTTATAGGTGTTTAAAATAGTCAACTGCATCTAGATGTCATGCCTACAGGATTTTTGCATCTTTACTGCGTCTATATAAGTGGCTAAAACCAACAACGCATAGAAAGCATGCCTATAGGAATTAATAACAAAGTCTGAAATGTTTCGCTCGTTATAAGTCTAAAACCAATGTATAATGTCTGCAGAACTTATAACTCTCATATTCTATAACAATTTTGCAACTTTTCAAAAATCATTATGTAGTTATTTCATTTTATTTAAATCAGTAGATATCATGCCTATAGGTTTCGTCTAACGCTTAGGCAAGCCTTATGGTAAAAGTTATAAACTACACCAGTCTTTATTAATTACATCCAGCGGTGTCACACCTCCTTTTTTACACACCTACCCCGAAGGATAATGTATAAGGGAGTTTTTCGATTTAAAGTAATATTATTCGAAATGGGATTATTTATTTAATTTTAGAGTCGCCACTTGGGATAGGATTGGGTTTTGGTGTCCCAAGTCACCTATTTAACTTGAATCCCAAATCGAGGAAAATTTCGACTTCCCAGTTGGAGTCTGCCAACCAGAAATTCTATGTAAGGAATTCTGTTGACCCAAGGGAAGGTGTTAGGCTCCCCCGGATCCCGTGGTTCTAGCACGATCACTTAAATTATTATAAATGGCTAAAATCTAAAAAAATTTTTATACATGTTCCAATCTATAGTGAATTTTTATAATTATTTACCGCCTTTCGATTATTTTTTACGAAAGTGAACGTCGTTTCAAAACATGTTTTTGGATCACCTCACATGAAATGCACCCGAATCCTCGACATATTCTTATTCAAAATTTTTGGATTTGGATTTGGGTTGCATGAAATGCACACCCGTATTTAGGAAGGTAAAATTATTAAAAGCGCGGCTAAAGTGACTAACATCCTTTTTTAACTTTGCGAAGGGCCGTGAAATTTGGTAAATGAATCACTCCAAATGCTAAGTATTTTTAATCGAGTAATTAATGAGGGCCCCGCAATTTATGCATTTTTGTTTGGCGAGGCTTATCCTATTTTTTTATTTAAAGGCCAATCTAAAGCAAACTACGATTTTCTAAGTATATTTGTCTCTAAAGGGCCTAATTAATTCATATTTATAAAATTTGAGCCACAAGTTCAAGTCTGAATTCAAACAAAAGGAGAAACCCTCTTAATTTGAACCTGCTAATTAACTTGAAGGCCCAAATTTGTGTTTTTATTCAAATTAATCCTAATTCTCCTAAAGTAGATTTCAACCTTCAGCAATTTGACATTGAATTTAAAAATAAAACTCAGCCTAGATGACCACAAAATTAAATGGTCCTGTGGACTGTCATCCACCTGGGCCAATTGACCCTGGCCTAATTGGGGAGTATGCAAGCCTGGACTGATCCTTGCATTACTAGTGTTAGTGTCTAAATAAATGGCATGGGCCATCAGCCGTGGGCTTATGAGCAAGCCCAAACGAGCTATTAAGGTAATTTCCAATAGTTCTACTTCCTTGATTAGGATAATAGATAAAGCAATTTTTTTTAAATTCAAAGAAAATTTCTATTCTATTCTGATTTGTTTTCGACATTCAGTTCTACCATGATAGACCCTTGTCAACATTTAGTGGATATAACGATTGGATTAACATAATCAAAACTCATTTGAAGTATTATTCCAGTTTAAGCTAGAGTGTTAAACAGCTTGTGACTCATTCCACTGCCTATTCATTTAGCAGTTCATCTAACTCAAAGAACTGTTGAAGCATGAATGAAAATCTATTTCAATCTAAAAAAAAGTGGATAAGCTCGATTTAAATGAGTTAAACATGAATTTAAAAATCTGAGGGAAAATTCGTATGAACTAAAGAAAACTCAACCTAAATTCACACCTCAAACTGATTAGACTAGCCTTTATCATATTATAGCTAGTACTACAATTTCAGCACTCATATAAGTCCAACGTAGTTCAACAGTCAAGTACAAATGATTAAAATGTACTGATAGTCTAAAATCTAATGCAGAAATTACAACATTATAATTCTACAGAGTCTTTAGTCGAATATATACCAAACAAAACATTAACATGTCAAATCTAGCTAAGTATAATTTGAAAACAACAAGGAGGACAAATGAGCCAATGTTTCATTTCATTTCTAATGCTTGAAGGCTACAGAGAACATGTATCTGGAATCAAAATGAGATGAAAGAGGAAAAGGTTCAACAGTGTTAAGCGGCAATCAACAGCTCAAATCAGTAGCAAAATAAGATCAATTCCAGACCAAATCACAATTACAGACCAAATCACAATTACAGCCCCAGGAAGAGTTACAGAGAATCAACCAGCAACAAAACAAACTCAAACCCACTCGTTTGACCTCCAATTCAGTCAAAACTGAACTAAAACTCAAAAACCAACTTTAAACAAACAATGCAACTATGTTTTTTTTTTTGGATTTCTACTGGATATTTTTTATATTTTGGATTTTTGATGGAAATTAAAAGTTAAAAGAAGGTTTGAGCTAAAGGGTTGCAGGTTTTGAACTTCCTTAAATTTTGAAGTTCATATTTCGAAATTCTGAACTTCAAGAAGGGATTTTTGGGAAGAATTAAAGGCTGGAATGAATTTTTAATTTTTTCAGAGCTTCTAAACTTTGGGAATTTTCAGAGGGGTCCCAAACTTGGGAATTTTCAGGGGTCTAAAAACTTGTTAGTGAAGGCATTGTGGTTGCCTTTTATAGGCAACAAATGAGGTAGAATGTTCTAGATGGCCCTCCCTTTTGTCCCTCTCTTTTTAATTTCAGATTTCATCTATTACACCTTCAATTTCTGACTTATTTCTCAAGTTACTGCCCTAAGTTTGCTGAAATCTACACTAAAGTCCTATTCTAGAAGGCCCTAGGGTGTTCTTTTAACTATACAATACCTATACTACCATTATCTTAGTTTTGAATTTACTATTCTTCATAAAACAGCCATTTTTCATGCCTAAACTACCCTTATTTGCTCCCTGAAATTACTACTCAACCAAAACCCATTGGCCTTAGTTAAACCTCAACCATGGTTAAGTAAAATGATCTAACCTATTCAGCTATAACCAAAATAAATCCTAAAACTCTAATATTGCATCCAACTGATACTAATTGAAACTGCAAAACTAATTACACCAAGCAATCAAAGAACAAAACTAACATTTGAGTTAACTAATCAGGATGTTAAATACAAATTGCAATAAACAATTATGAGTCGACTAATAGAATCAGAATGAATCAACATGAAGATTAAGAACAGTATTGGACTGAAAATCTAACAAGAAGAAACAGTTTACAAGAAGGATATTCGACTGAAACTAATCAAACTGAGCTAATTAAAATTAAACTAACACCTAACGATTAGACTAAAAATTGACCAATTAAAACTAAATAAGACGAAGCTCAAACAAGTTAAACAAAATTAAATTAAACTATCAATCAAACTTATTTGAAAACTAAAACTACCTTCAATTAACAAATAAAATGAGAATCAAACTAAACGAGAAGGAGACTCACTGACCTTGGCTTTAATGTATTAACCTAAAATTCACTCGAGATGACTTGGGTTGGAGTTTCTTGACCAACACTAGTGTTTAACCGTGTGTTTTCCAAGAGAAAATACACGGCTAAACCTTGTAATGGTCAAGCCATCCACAGAAAATTCGACTCACGAAATTAGGGTTTTAGGGCGGCCTTCAATCCAAAATTCGAAAACTTCCAGGATGATTCAAGGGTCAAGGGTTACGGATTCATAAAGAGGAGAGTGAGGAGAGCACACGGTGTTAATTTGGTTAGATTTGGTAAACTTAGGGTTTTCACCGAATTTTTGATCAAATATTTGAGAAGATTGGCTAGGATTCGAAAGAAATAGGTTATGGATTCGGATAGAGGAGAACAAGGAGAATCAGGGGTGTATTTTTGGAGTGATTTGGAGCTTCGCCGGCGGCGGCAGCGATTTTCAGCCGCCGGCGGATGGTGGAGGTGTGGTGGGGGCACGGTGGGGATATGGCGGCCGTCGGAGACGGGGGTTACATGGGTGTACGAGGATGGTGTATAATGTGTTAGGGTTTGGGGTATATTTTTAGACACTTTTAATTAAAATGGGGGATCAACAGGGGCCATTGGATGAGGCACGATTAAGGGCTCAGATTGAAGGGCGTCAGAACGACGTCATTTTATTTACTACTGAGGCGGACCAGATCTGGGGGGTTGGGCTGGGTTGCTATTGGGTTGCTTTTTTTGTTTGGGCTCACACAGGATCTATTGTAAATGTCCCAATTTTGACACCTTATAAAGACCACTCTTTCTTTTAATTATATTTTCTTTTATTTCTTTATTTTATTTTTATTTTTTCTGATTTTACTAAAATGGAAAATTAAAAACCAAATATATTTTCAAAGTCAAGCTAATTAATTCCGAAAATCGTTTAAGAATCTATTTCATGACAAATTCAACAATTAACATTTAACAATGCAAAAATGGACTATTTTGTTATTTTTCTTATATTTTGTTTTTGCAAACAACTTAACCACCAATTAATCCTAAAATATGAGATTAAACCCTAAATGCAAATGCCAAATGTATTTTTTATATTTTCATACAAATTAATATGCACAAATAAAATGCAAATAATTAACAAAAAATAACACAAAATTCACAAAATTGCAAAATAATGAAAGAAATAATTTTGTTTGAATTTTTGGGAATAATTTATATAGGGCAAAAATCACGTGCTCACAGCTGCCCCTCTTTGCTCGGGAACACTCATAGTTCTCGGGCAAAGATAAGTGAGCGGATACGAGTGATTTTTGCCCGTTTGAATGCTCCGTGTGAAGCATTTTTGATAATCATCTGACCGTACCTTGCTTCGAAGGTTTCCTACATATTCTTGGCTAAAAAGGAATCAAGTCAGTGTAGTTCAGGAAGGTTTGGTAGCTGGGACTACCAAGAGCTGTGATTTCACTGCTGTTGCTGCTGCTACTGCTTGCTGACCTCCTTATTACACCAAAAGGAAAATCAAAGCAAAGCTAGCTGTGCCTATCAACTATGAGTTACAAGATTCCTATCTATAATTATCTTGAAACTTGATCTTGAGTCTTAGCTGATTTTGTTGTGGACTTCGATCTGAATCTTGATGCTCGCAAGTTGTAGGTGTTTTCCTCTTCATGCAGCATTGGGTCAAACAGAATCAGCGGAGCTTGTGACTTCGATTAGATTTTGAGCAATTTGCACCCTTGCTTGCTTCACATTTGAGTTCATTTATTTTTGTTCTTTCCTTCTTCTCTTGATTCTGGATTGAGATTTAGTGCATTGGTCATCTCACACCTTATGTCTTGAGGTCGACCTGCTTAAGGTACCAAAACAAACAAACTAACGAAATTTTCTGCCCCAGTTTTCACTAGGAAAATTTCGTGAGTTAGTTGTGACACATATCTAAGCGATCAATTCAAGATTTTATAGGGAGATCCTCGGTTTTTGGCCGGGATTTGGAAAGAAAAAGCTCCACAATTTTTTGGCCGGGAGATCCTCGGTTTTTTGATCTGGATTTGGAATGAAAAAAATCCATGGTTTTTTGGCGAGGAGATCCTCGATTTTTGCCAGAGATTTGGAAAGAAAAAAGCTCCTCGATTTTTTGGCCGGGAGATCCTCGGTGTTTTGGCCAAGATTTTGAAATAAAAAGCTCCACAATTTTTTGCGCCGGGAGATCCTCATTTTTTTGGCCGGGATTTAGAAAGAAAAAGCTCCACGATTTTTTTGCCGGGAGATCCTCGATTTTTTGTCCAGGATTTGGAAAGAAAAAGCTCCACGGTTTTTGGCGGGGGAACCTCGGTTTTTTGCCGGGATATAGAAAGAAAAGGCTCAACGTTTTTTGGCCGGGAGATCCTCGGTTTTTTGGCCGGGATTTTGAAAGAAAAAGCTCCGCAGTTTTTTGGCCGGGAGATCCTCGATTTTTTGGCCGGGATTTGGAAAGAAAATGCTCCACGGTTTTTGGCCGGGAGATCCTAGGTTTTTTGTCCGGGATTTGGAAAGTAAAAGCTCCACGATTTTTTGGCCGGGAGATCCTCGATTTATTCGCTGGAATTTTGAAATAAAAAGCTCTGCGGTTTTTTGGCCAGGAGATCCTCGGTTTTTTGGCCGGGATTTGGAAAGAAAAAGCCCTATGCTACTATGATTTGTTTTTCTTTTGGGGTTTTCATTTTCATTTCTTTTTTTATTCTTCTTCTTCTTCTTCTTCTTCTTCTTTTTCTCCTTCTTTTCTTCTTCTTTTTATTTTTCCGTTTTTATTTAGCAAAACGCATGAAAGAATTTTGGGAAAACTTCCTTTTTGTCGCGTTCCTGCTGCAAGGCTGTTTTAGCGCTTACGCATTTTATTTCTTTTTGGGAAGCACCTGCTTCTCGCACGGTTTCTCTGAGTAACACATGTTTTCAACAAAGAACAATTTGTTAGTTTAAAACGATGGTTGGCTTTGTGGCCTTGATCATCTCAATTGTTTGATCCCGGCCCCATTTCCGTTGAGAACTTTACTGCTTGTTGGCCTTGAGGGTGAATCTCTTTGCAAACCGACCGGGTTCAACTCTCAGGGTTTCATTATGACTCGGTCGTGTGGGTTCTGGTCATTTCACTTTATTTTGCCTTTGCCTTTGATTTTTTGTTTCTCCAATGTCTTTGCTTCGAAGTCAGTCGGGATTGACCTGGCGCACTCGCTGAGGCTGGGTATTTTCTTCGACTCTGACTAGGCGGAGACCAATAGAACCAATATTGCCACCTTTATTTGTAGTAATTCCGGAATAAGTGTTGAACCAAAAGGGATTCAAGGAACAAATGTACAAAAGGCAAGCGAATGAGTTTAAAGAGAAGCGTCCCTTTCGGGGAAAAGAAGGACTTATCTGGGGTGTGCATGCTGGCTTCAAATGAACATGACATGCTTCTTGGACTGGACGCCCAACCCACACAAACTTTCCAGCTTCTCGTGAACCCAATGATCCACATTTCAAAACCAGGGAACCTTGCTAGGACTCTTTTAGTGATGAGATGTCTTATTTTCGGCCGACAGCGCCCTTTGCGGGTTTTCACCAATCGACCTCTCTCATTTCTCTTCTCACCGTCGCCCGATAGTGCTCTTTGCGAGTTTTCACTAAGCGGACTCTCTCATTTTTAGTTTCTCTACTCACCATCGCCTTATGGTGCCTGCAGGTTTTTACCGATAAGACTCTCTCATTTTATTTCTCTCAGTTTGAATTGCATCAGATTCCGACAATGATGTTTTCCACTTTCCCGCTTTTGTCAATTGATCAGAAGGACTTGGGAAAGGTTTTTAGGTAAAAGGATTTTGGGTGGAACTACAACTTTGGAACCATTTCGGCGAATTCAGGGCCGAACCATAATATCATCTGCCCCAGTTTCAATTTTTGGGGGTAATTGGAATTTTTGCTTTGGCATGACTGAACCTCAGGGAGAGGCTGCCTACGTACCCTTTCGGGATCAAGGTCGGACGTAGTTCAGGCAAAACATTATTTTTTATTTTTGTTTTTGTTTTATTTTTCTTTTCTTTCTTTTCTTTTTCTTTACTTTTTCTTTTCTTTTCTTTTTCTGTTCTTTTATTTATTTTCTTTTTCTTTTTCTTTTCTTTTTGTAATTTTAGGTTCCAAAGAGGGTAATCAAAGAAGCGTAACAGGCTCAAAGGGTTTACGAAGGATTGATAGTGTTTGGGGTAGCAGGAAGGAAAGCCTTCGTCATCTCAATTACACAAAATCCATCAACCAAGGAGGTCTAGACATAGTACCTTTTTACTGCATCTGCATTGACTACTGTTTCAGGATCATTTCCTTCAATGTCTCCCAGATACAGTACTACTCTCTGCAATATCTTTCGGATTATGTATGGACCTTTCCAATTGGGAGCAAACTTTCCTTTTGCTTCCTGGTGATGAGGAAGAATGCGTCTGTGCACGAGCTGTCCCACTTCAAAGTTCTTGGGACGTACTTTCTTATTATAGATGCAGGCCATTCTTTATTGGTACAACTGCCCGTGGCACACTGCGGCCATCCCTTTTTCATCAATTAGTGACAACTGCTCTAGTCGGGTTTTAACCCACTCACTGTCCTCGATTTCTGCTTCAACGATTATACAAAGCGAAGGGATTTCTACTTTTACCGGTATGACTGCTTCAGTTCCGTAAACCAACAAGTACGGAGTGGCTCAGATTGATGTACGCACTGCAGTGTGATACCCGAGTAATGCAAAAGGTATCTTTTCATGCCATTGCCTGGAGCTTTGAATCATCTTTCTCAAAATCTTCTTGATGTTCTTATTCGTTGCTTCAACGACACCATTGGCTTTTGGCCGATAAGGGGTAGAGTTTCTATGTGTTATCTTGAATTGTTCACATACCTCTCCTATCAGGGACTATTCAAGTTTGCAGCATTGTCGATAATGATAGTTACAGGAATTCCAAAGCGACAAATGAGATTGGAATGCACAAAGTCTACCACATATTTCTTGGTGACCGACTTGAGAGTGATGGCCTCAACCTATTTTTTGAAGTAATCGATTGCAACCAATATGAATCTATGCCTGTTTGAAGCTTTCGGCTCGATTGGCCCAATGACGTCCATACCCCAGGTAACAAACGGCCAAGGTGCTGACATCGGATAAATCTCCGTTAGAGGTGCATTAATCGAATCTTCGTGCACCTGACATTGATGACATTTACGAACAAAGCTGAAGCAATCCTTCTCCATGGTTATCCAATAATATTCCGCTCGCAGGATTTTCTTTGCCAAAACATATCCGTTCATATGAGGTCCGCACACCTCTGCGTGCACCTCATGCATAATTCTTCCGGCTTCTTCGGCATCAACGCATCTTAGCAAGTTGAGGTTCGGAGTCCTTTTATACAAAACATCAACGCTTAAGAAAAACCCACTCGCATGTCATCTAATGGTTCTCTTCTGGTCTCCAGTGGCTTGTTCGGGGTACTCTTGTGTTTTCAGAAATCTTTTGATATCATGATACCAGGGCTGAATGCTGGGTTCCACCTCGACCGTACTACAATAACCGTGCCTTTCTTTGATTTGAATTTCCAGGGGATCAATATGGGCATTGCCTAGGTAAGGCAGAATTAAGGCTAAAATGGCGAGTGCATCAGCTAGTTCATTGTGACATCGAGGGATGTACCTGAACTATATTGACTTGAAGCATTTAGTGAGATCTTCCACGTGTTGCCAGTATGGGATGAGCTTAATATCTCGAGTCTCCCACTCCCCTTGTGCTTGCCGGATAATTAAATCGGAGTCCCCCATGATTAATAAGTCTTCAACTTCCTGGTCGATTGCCATATTCATGACCATGATGCAGGCTTCATATTTAGCTGTGTTGTTTGTGCAGAAGAATCGGAGCCTAGTTGTAGCTGGATAGTGCTGACCATTAGGTGATATCAAGATTGCCCCAATGCCTACACCTCTTGCATTTACCGCTCTATCAAAGAACATTTTCCAAGCACGAGTGTCTTCAGAGATAGCTTCTACTGAATTAAGTTCTTCATCTGGGAAGTATGTGCTCAATGGTTGGTATTCCTCGTCAACCGGGTTTTCTGCTAAATCATCCGCCAACGCCTGGGCTTTCATTGTCGTACGAGTGACATAGACTATGTCAAATTCGGTGAGCAGGATTTGACATTTTGCCAGTCTCCTAGTGGGCATCGGTTTCTGGAATATGTACTTCAATGGATCCAACCTGGTTATGAGGTAGGTAGTGTGGGCTTGAAGATAGTGTCTCAACTTCTGAGCGACCCATGTCAGAGCACATCATGTTCTCTCCAACAAAATATACTTGGACTCACAGCTGGTGAACTTCTTACTCAGATAGTAGATTGCCTGTTCTTTCTTGCCGATTATATCGTGTTGCCCCAGAACGCAACCAAACAAATTTTCCAACACCTTCAGATACAAGAAGAGAGGTCGCCCTGGCTCAGGTGGGACCAATACCAGAGGATTTGACAAATATTCCTTGATCTTGTCGAAGGCCTCTTGACATGCGGATCTCCATTTGATTGCCGCATCTTTCTTCAAAAGTTTGAATATGGGTTCACACGTGGTAGTCAGTTGAGCAATGAACCGACTAATATAGTTTAACCTGCCCAGTAAACTCATCACTTCCTTCTTAGTTTTCGGAGGGGTTAGATCTCGAATAGCTTTATCTTTGTTGGATCTAACTCGATCCCTCTTCTACTGACTATGAAACCCAGGAGTTTGCTTGATGGAACTCCGAAGGCACATTTGGCGGGATTCAGCTTCAAATCATACTTGCGCAGCCGTTCAAAGAACTTTCTCAAATCTCGAACGTGGTCACTCTGAGTTTGGGACTTGAAGATTACATCATCCACATACACCTCTATCTCTTGGTGCATCATGTCATGGAAAATGGCGGTCATGGCTCTCATATATGTTGCCCCGGCATTCTTCAGCCAAATGGCATGACCCAATAGCAGTAGGTGCCCCAGGGTGTAGTGAAAGCTGTCTTCTCGGCATTTTCTTCATCCATCAACACCTGGTGATATCCTGCGTAACAATCCACGAAGGACTGTATTTCATGTTTGGTGCAGTTATCAACAAGGATGTGGATGTTGGGCAACAAAAAATTATCTTTGGGACTCGCCCTATTCAAATCTCAGTAGTCCACACACATCCGGGTCTTCCCATCTTTGTTTGGCACATGAACCACATTGGCTAACCATGTAGTATATCGGACCACCTGGATTACCCCTGCTTTCAACTGTTTTGTGATTTCTTCTTTGATCTTATTACTGATATCGGTTTTAAACTTCCTTTGCTTTTGTTGCACTGGAGGACAATCGGGGTAAATTGGCCGTTTGTGCACCACTAGATCCACACTCAGTCCTGGCATATCATTATACGACCAAGCAAACACATCATTAAACTCAAACAAGAGTTGGATTATTTCATCTCGAGTTTTCTCATCTGTTTGAATGCTTATTTTGGTTTCTCTTATTTCTTCAGAAGTTCCCAAGTTAACCGGTTCAATGTCATTCAGATTTGGCTTAGGTTTGTTCTCAAATTATTCCAATTCTCGGTTTATCTCCCTAAAAGCCTCCTCTTCATCATATTCTGGTTCTTGATTCATTATTTCACAGTTAGACATCGTGTTTGAGTCGGGGCATGAAGTCCGCAAGCATGTCATATTATTTAAAGCCGCATTATTATGACTGAAAAGAAAAGCTAAAAGGGAAAAATAACAAAAATCAGAAGGACTAAAGAGAAAATGGACGATGAAATATTGATTTCATTTCTTGGAATTTTTGGAAAGATAACAGGATTTATATTCATGAATTCAAAAGACAAGAAACTAAAAGAAACATCCGAGTTACACCCTGAAATAACTCGAGATGCAGCAAAGGTGACAAGGCTAATCTACCAGGACTCTCGCCTGGTCGGGAAAGGCGTAGCCTTCCAATTTTGGAGTTAGACGTTTGATCCCATGTAGAGCACCTCAGCGGTTATAGTCCTTTCCCCTGGCTGGACCATGTTGGTTTCATAAAGCATTTGCCTCATAGCTCCACATATATCTTCTATTTCATCAGCCGTGAACACCTCATCATCTTCTTCTTCACCATACTTAGGCTTGACAAAGGTTTCATATAGATGTGGCAATGGTTGCGGTAGAACCCATCCATCTTTCTTTCTTTCGTCGGCCCATTTCTCATCATCTGGGGTAGGGTGGAAGCCTATCCCGAAATCCTTTTTTACTGCGGGTAGTGTTACCGGTTCGGCTATTCCTTGCAAAGCTTTTCCCAACCCTTTCCCTGGTTTGAAACCATGTCTAATCATTTCCTTAGCTACCATGATCAAAGTATTGGATAAGAAAGGCTAGGGGCATGGATGTCCTTCCTCATACTGATCAGCTACCATGATTTCAAAGGCTTGATAGACAATATGCTCACTTCCCTCCCTCACTTCCAGGCATGGGATAGATGGGTCACGATATATGGACTGCTCACCTTCCCCATGGACCACGATCTCCTGATCTTCATGCTCAAATTTCACCATCCGGTGGAGGGTTGAGGGTACAACTCCTGCAGCATGGATCCAAGGCCTTCCCAGAAGAAAGTCGTAAGATGTGTCCATGTCTAACACTTAGAAGGTCACCTCGAAATCCACCGGGCCTATGGTCAGTATCAAATCAATTTTGCCGATGGTATCTCTTTTAACACCATCGAAGGCTCTCACGCAAACATTATTTGGACAAATCCTTCCTGTCCCTATTTCCATTCCTTGCAAAGTGGAGAGTGGGCAGATGTCAACCCTCGAGCCTCCGTCCACCATGACCCGCTTAACGAAGTAACCTTCACATTTGACTGTCAGGTGCAAGGCTTTATTATCGGTAGCTCCTTCTGGAGGCAAACCACTTTTACTGAAGGAGAGTTGGTTGACAGCAAAGAATCTTTTTGTCATCCTTTCAAGTTGTTCAACCGAAGTCTCGGCTGGCACATATGCTTCATTCAGAGTTTTTATAAGGATCTTCTGATGTTCAGTAGATTAGGTCACCAATGATAGCAGTGACACTTGCTCAGGACACTTCCTCAATCTGTCTACTGTTTCGTAGTCTGGCATTTTCATTTCTTAAAGAACGTCTCTGCTTCTTTAGCGCTCACCGGCTTCTTAGACGGAAAATGCTTTCGTGTGGTGCTGTTTATCTCTTGTATATTTGAATATTTTTCAACGAGGACTGTTCCTGGCAGTTCTTCTGAGATTTCCTTGCCTTTATATATGACCACTGTTTGTTGGTAGTTCCACGGCACTACAGAGGGGTCGGTCATGGGCTTCTGTGGTGCGCGTCCAATAACTACTGGCTCACTCAGTCGAGGCGGTTTAATTGTCCCCCGCACCACGTAGGCCCCTTTCGGCACATACATCTATGTCCCTTTCTTCACTTCATACTTCCTCGGAGTGCTCACAACTAGTGGTTTCTATTGACGACCTCGCGGCACATAGAGAACCCCGTGTTTAGGAGGCACCGGCTTTGCTTTTGTCTCAGTTTTCTCCTTAGGCTCAATGTTGACCGCTTTATTCTTCTTCTCCTCTTTTTCCTGCTTCGGGACTACCTTGTGTTTCCTTTCGGCATTGGCAATAGCAATTATGGCTTTCAGAGCCGGATCAAAGTCTCGATCTTCACAAATCATGCCAATTACCGGCCCATTGTTGTGAGCGGGAAAGGGATTATTGGTAACATTCGGGGTTTCTTCATCCTCAACACTATTTTCCCTTGTTCGATCAAATCCTCCACAACTTTTTTCAATGTCCAGCAGCTGTCAGTACTGTGCCCTTCAGCCCCCGAATGATAGGCACAATGAACACCTCGTTGATAGGCTGAAGATTCTGGATTCGGCTTGTTTTGGGGAATAGGCTGTAATAGGTTCATCTGGACGAGCTTCGAGAACAAACTATAATATGGTTCACCAATCGGTGTAAAATTTGGTCGCCTACGTGGTTCCCGAGGGTGGAAATTATTTTGTGGTGGTTAGGGGTTATATTAGTTTTGGTAAGGTGGCTGGTTTCTCTGGAATGGAGGTGGGTTTGGGTTAGCTTGTGGTTGTGGGCGGCCGAAAGGTTGAGCATTCATTACCGCATAAGGTGGAGGAGTATAAGTGATATCTGTGTGAGGGTAATAGTGCTGAGGGGCTCTTTAAGAGAACACCGATCTAGGAGCCCAGTACCTTCTTCCGCTGGATGCCGTCATCACTATTTCTTTTTTTTTTTGCCTTTAGCCATTCCTCCAGACCTGCCTTGGATGGCTTGGGAGGTTGCCCTTATGGCTGACTGGCTCAAGATTCTGCCCGTTTTTAGCCCATTCTCTACCATTTCTCTGATTTTTATTGCCTCTGCAAAAGGCTTACCCATAGCGGACATCATGTTTTGAAAATAATCTGCCTCCTGAGCCTATAAGAAGACAATGACCATCTCAACCTCATCCATTGGAGGGTTCACCCTTGACCCCTGTTCACGCCACTTGATTGCATATTCGAGGAAACTCTCTGAGGGTTTTTTCTTTAGGTTTGCCAAAGAGTTCCTATCTCGCGCAATGTCTATATTGTACTGAAATTGTCTGACGAAATCTCAGGCGAGGTCATCCTAGATATGCCATCGAGATATGTCCCGATCCATGTACCACTCCGACGCTATGACCACCAAGCTTTCCCCAAAGTAGGCCATCAATAACTCTTCTTTTCCACCAGCCCCGCACAACTGATTACAATACTTTTGAGGTGAGCAATGGGATAGCCATGTCCATCATACTTTTAGAACTTCGGCATTTTGAATGCCATAGGTAGGTGCACGCGAGGGAACATGCACAGGGTCAGCCTGAAAAACTGGATTCTGAAATGTGAAGGCCGAAGGGTCAAAAACATGTTTTGGTAGCGGTAGTTGGGTGGTTGCAGATGATGGTGGAGCTGTAAAGATATTGGGAGCAATTACATATGGGAACACTTGGTGATGATCCTCAGAGGGTGTTCCGAAGAAGTTAACAGTCATAGTAGGTTGCCCCATAGGAATATTTGGGCGGCTAATAGGGTCCGTGGTAGCACCTCCAGATCTAGGGAACAACTCCGGGAATCCGGGGATAGTGCTTAGGGTATCCTTCACGTTGTTCCAAGCATCCCACATTTCCATCAAGCGCAAGCGCAGGATCTGATTTTCTTCAGATGTATAGGATTCAAAGGCCGGGATCCTAGAGATTGGGCTATCTTCAGGTATGGGGACTGCAGGCAAGGTCATTTCAGATGACATCTCTGTTTTTCCTTTGGATCTGGTGAAGTATCGATGCGAAGCGAGTTTAGCAAAAACCAACCACGGTTTCTAAAATACTCAGCTGGGAATGACAGCAACAAACGGCTAGTATGAAACAAGTAGCAGATAGGTAACTGCACATTGGAGTGTGATGCACCTATGAATATCTACATTTTTGCTTCGGTTGCATGCGTCATCCCGACTTTTCTTCTTATTCCTTTTCTCTTTTCTTTCTCTTTTGTTTTGTTTTTCTCTCATTTTCTTTTCCTGCTTCTCCATTTTCATTTTCTGCTTTTTCTTTTCTTTGGCCATGGTTTTTTCTCTCAATGCCTTATTTTTTTGCATTTCTTTCTCTTTTGTTTTTTTCCTTTTATTTATCTTCTTTTTTGTTTTTCCTAGGATTACGGTCGAATCTTATGTAGATTTCCTACGTATCATGGTCCCGCATGAATCAGTCCAGCCGTAGTTCTTGCAAACAAATGCAAAAGTAAGAAAATAATTTTTGGGAATTTTCAATTTTTCATTGATAACAACTGCGGTTACAAAAGTTACTAGACTATTTGTTTTTCTTTTCTCGAAAAGAAAATTACAAAAATAGACTCAAAATCAAAATACAGACTCGATTAACTAAGAATACATCAATGCTTTAAATCCTGGGGTCCGCGGAGCATCATTAGGCATTGTCGCGGGCCTGCGTGCGAGACCCTTTTGCAACAGATCTAAATCATTCATAACCGGGCGAACAAATATCATCACTGAGGCAAAAGACGTGGTACGACCCATTCGCTCGCCGGCCTGACACTTCATGACAATATAGTGGGCAATGTTTCTGATCCTTTCCCTGATTCGGCCCTTTTCTTGGAGGAGTCGGCTTATTTGTTGTGTACGAGCCTCTAGCACCTGAGAGTCCTGGAAGTGCAGGTCTTGTAGCAATTTAATTTCCCTTTCCATTTCTGCAATTAACCCATAGCACTGGTTCATCTCGGCTTGGAATTCTTTATCCCGCTGGGCTGTCTTTTCTTCCATAGTATTCATTTTTCTCTTCATTTTGGCGATAGTCCCCTCGTAGTTTCTCCTCATTTGTTGCACAAATTGGGCTCTTTCTTCAGTCTTTTTGGCCCACTGCGCCCGGAGTCTTGCCATATTTCCCTCGGATTTTTCTAGTTCTTCTTGGCAGTCCGAAATTTGTTTCTTTAACCCTTTGATCAACCTTTCATCAGATAGACTTCTTTCTTGGTTCTGGGCATCTATTTTCATTTGTTTAATTTGGGCTTTGAGTGCTTCGTTCTCCTAAGCTAATTTCTTTTTGTCACCCTCGTCGGCTGCAGCCTGTACACTTTTGTCAAATTGGAGGTCCCGACCTGTTGCTCTAACCGTCCTATTCTAGCTCGGTACTCCTTCTCCTTTGCTTTCCAATCCCATTGAACTTGGACCCCATCAGTAAATTATTTCACGTACGGTCTTTTAGCGGGTCTTTCTGGGATTTGAAATCTTTTGCCAAACCATGTCCGATACTTGGGATCTACCTCGCCTCTAGCTTGGTCCTGTACTATGGTTTTTGGCTCGAAGAACCGACACTCATTCCATATCTTTTAGATTCTGCCTTCAGGAAATGCAGCTTTCGGGCCTAACTCAATGACTTGCTCACTCAGGTCTTCGTCATTGTGCACTGTCTGGAATCTTCCAAGTTGTCACAAAACCCAGTAAGGAGCATAAGGCTGTATGCTTTGAATACCCATCAAAATAATATAGGGGACCTCTACTGATGTGTATACAACATCAGTAGCAGGAAGCCAACCATAAGCCCATTCGACTTTATTTGCGGTCAAGGATCTTAAGCATGACGACTAGGCCTCATTACCCTCAGGGAACTCAATACCTGTCACCCGGGTCCCAAATTATGCAATACAACTCAACCCAGTTAAACTGTAGTTCATATAGCTGGTGCGGTGACAGAGGTGTTATTGCATCCACAACTGTAAGAGCAAATTGCAAACTTGAAAGAATTTCTCGCCTTCGCGACATTTGGTCAGAGCTCGGTACATTTCTGCGACGATCAGAGGAACCACTGTGCTAGTAGGTTTTTTCATGGCAACATCTAGCATCCCTACCAGACCGAGGTCTACGTGACCATCTTTTCTCAGACAAACCACCATGCCCAGAAAGGCTACCATAAAGGCTAATCCCCGTCGAGCTTCCCATTTGTCTTTATTTCCGGCATGTGTCAAGTCGGTGTTGGGCTCCTCGAAACCTTTTGGGTTGCCATACCGATGATATAGGAAGTGCAATGTACATCACCCTTCTGCCAGATCCGGGTCTTGAATATCCCAGCTAATGCTCAACAGATCCAAAAACCTATTAATGGTTATCGGTCGTGGAGCCAGTAGGTATCGACCCCGAAGGTTCCCGTTGAGGGCCGCATATCCCGCAATCTCCTCTAAGGTAGGTGTGAGTTCAAAATCTGAAAACCGGAATACGTTACGGATCGGGTCCCAGAATGGTATTAGTGCCTCAATGATATCTTTCCTTGGTTTGATGTTCAGTAGATCAACTAGACCGCCCAAAATTTTAACCACGGTATCTCTGCTTCCTTTTCCTAGATCATGCCACCACATGTGAAGTTTCAAGGGGATTACACTCAGGACTGAGAAGGTCTCGATGTTACATGAAGTCATCCTGCATGTTTATTTAATAAGGGAATTTTAGTGACTTATTTTGAAAACTGGCTATTTTTGTAAAATTCTTTATTTAACAAGACAAGGATTTGGTTTTGCGAATACGGCCTTTCAGCACTTCTTGGAGGAAGATTTTAAGGCTGTGCCTGCAAACCATTTAAAAATGACTCACGTTGGCTGTTCTTGCAAAAACAGCCTTCCGGCGTCCTTTTGGGGACATTCGGCTTATTTTAACAAGAATGGCATCACCCGACTTTATTTATGACAACAATTAAAATTTTGACTTTTTTTTGCTATTTTTTGCAAAAGGGGTGGTTGGACCAGATGAGGGTTGCCTACATATCTCACATCCGGTGAGAATCAAACCAGCGTAGTTCGGGCAGATGTGCCAAAATAAAAACTATTTTGAACAGATATTTTTTTATATTTTTTTTCAAATATTTTTCTTTTTTTATTTTTTATTTTTTTCATTTTTCAACAATCCGGCAGAATTTTGGTACTATTTGGGTGTTGGTTTTTCAAAACAAATGGTCACCCTCACTTAGTCCTAACACTGTTATTTTCTCAATTTTCACTCATTCAGAAAAGCCGGTCAACATGCAAAGCCGAGCAAATAAAGGCGCAAGTAGCATGTAAGATGCATCAGGATGGTCTTTTCATTTCAGGTCACCTGTCCTAGACGGGCCCAACCCCTGTGTTGAGTCCCCTAAGTCAAATGCACATGGTGCAAACATCCTACTAGGGATCCGGCATGAGGTTTTTGTTCTTCTAGGTTTAAACCCTAGGTTTATTGGTCTAGACCTGGCTTAGCTGAGCGGACAACTCGAGCCGAGGGTGAGGCAGCGTACCGGGGATATAGAAGCTCTGCCGGCTTAGCAACTTATCCAAACCTCGTTCTAAATGGGAAAAGACTCTAAACAAAAGAGAAGCTACACGAAGTGCACCCTTCTCCATGATGTAGAAGACTTAGAGAGAGGAAGGGATTCACGACAGTTTATATATACAATTTTAACAAATATCAAAGCGGTAAAATATTTAGCACATATAGCATAGAACATGTAGAAAAATCAGATAAAGCCTAATATAACAATTGTATTAAGCTCGAATACTTGAACCCTGAATCGGAATTCTGGGTTCGATCCCCAGCAGAGTCGCCAGAGCTGTCACACCTCCTTTTTTACACAGCTACCCCGAAGGATAATGTATAAGGGAGTTTTTCCTTTTAAAGTGACATTATTCGAAATGAGATTATTTATTTAATAAATTTAGAGTTGCCACTTGGGATAGGATTGGCTTTTGGTGTCCCAAGTCACCAAATTAACTTGAATCCCAAATCGAGGAAAATTTCGACTTCCCAGTTGGAGTCTGCGAACCAGAAATTCTGTGTAAGGAATTCTGTTGACCCGAGGGAAGGTGTTAGGCACCCCCGGATCCCGTGGTTCTAGCACGGTCGCTTAAATTATTATAAATGGCTAAAATCTAAAAAATAATTTTATACATGTTCCAATCTATAGTGCAATTTTATAATTATTTATCGCCTTTTGATTATTTTTTACGAAAGTGAACGTCGTTTCAAAATATATTTTTGGATCACGTCACACGAAATGCACCCGGATCCTCGACATATTCTTATTCAACATTTTTGGATTTGGATTTGGGTTGCATGAAATGCACACCCGTATTTAGGAAGGTAAAATTATTAAAAGCGCGCCTAAAGTGACTAACGTCCTTTTTTAACTTTGCGAAGGGCCGTGAAATTCGCTAAACGGCACATTCCAAATGTTAAGTATTTTAATCGAGTAATTAATGAGGGCCCCATAATTTATACATTTTTATTTGGCGAGACTCATCCCATTTTATTATTTAAAGTCCAACCTAAAGAAAACTATGATTTTTTAATTATATTTGTCTCTAAAGGGCCTAATTAATTCATATTTATAAAATTTGAGCCACAAGTTCAAGTATGAATTCAAACAAAAGGAGAAATCCTCTTAATTTGAACCCGCTACTTAACTTGAAGGCCCAAATTTGTGTTTTTATTAAAATTAATCCTAATGCTCCTAAAGTAGATTTCAACCTTCAGCAATTTGACATTGAATTTAAAAATAAAACTCAGCCTAGATGACCACAAAATTAAATGGTCCTGTGGACTGTCATCCACCTGGGCCAATTGACCCTGGCCCAATTTGGGATTATGCAAGCCTGGACTGATCCTTGCATTACAGTGTTAGTGTCTAAATAAACGGCATGGGCCATCAGCTGTGGGCTTATGAGAAGGCCCAAACGAGCTATTCGGGTAATTTCCAATAGTTCTACTTCCTTGATTAGGATAACAGATAAAGCAATTTTTTTTAAAATTCAAAGCAAATTTCTATTCTATTCTGATTTGTTTTCTACATTTAGATCTACCTGGATAGACCCTTGTCAACATTTAGTGGATATAACGATTGGATCAACATAATCAAAACTCATTTGAAGTATTATTCCAGTTTAAGCTAGAGTGTTAAACAGCTTGTGGCTCATTCCACTGCCTATTCGTTTAGTAGTTCATCTAACTCAAAGATCTGTTGAAGCATGAATGAAAATCTGTTTCAATCCAAGAACAAGTGGATAAGCTCGATTTACATGAGTTAAACATGAATTTAAAAATCTGAGGGAAAATTCGTATGAACTAAAGAAAACTCAACCTAAATTCACACCTCAAACTGATTAGACTAGCATTCATCATATTATAGCTAATACTACAATTTCAGCACTCATATAAGTCCAGCGTAGTTCAACAGTCCAGTACAAATGATTAAAATGTACTGATAGTTTAAACTCTAATACAGAAATTATAGCATTATAATTCTACAGAGTCTTTAGTCGAATGTATACAAAACAAAACATTAACATGTTGAATCTAGCTAAGTATAATTTGAAAACAACAAGGAGGACAAATGATCCAATGTTTCATTTCATTTCCAATGTTTGAGGGCTACAGAGAACATGTACCTGGATTCAAAATGAGATGAAAGAGGAAAAGGTTCTGCAGTGTTAAGCAGCAATCAACAGCTCAAATCAGCAACAAAATAAGATCTATTCCAGACCAAATTATAATTACAGCCCCAGGAAGAGTTACAGAGAATCAACCAGCAACAAAACAAACTCAAGCCCACTCGTTTGACCTCCAATTCAGTCAAAATTGAACTAAAATTCAAAAACCAACTTTAAACGAACAATTCAACTGTATTTTTTTTATTTCTACTGGATATTTTGTATATTTTGGATTTTTGATGGAAATTAAAAGTTAAAAGAAGGTTTGATCTAAAGGGTTGCAGGTTTTGAACTTCCTTAAGTTTTGAAGTTCATATTTCGAAATTCTGAACTTCAGGAAGGGATTTTTGGGAAGAATTAAAGGCTGGAATGGATTTTTAATTTTTTCAGAGCTTTTAAACTTTGGGAATTTTCAGAGGGGTCCCAAACTTGGGAATTTTTAGGGGTCTAAAAACTTGTTAGTGAATGCATTGGAGTTGCCTTTTATAGGCAACAAATGAGGTAGAATGTTCTAGATGACCCTCCCCTTTTTCCCTCTTTTTTTTAATTTCAGATTTCATCTATTACACCTTCAATTTCTGAATTGTTTCTCAAGTTACTGCCCTAAGTTTGCTGAATTCTACACTAAAGTCATATTCTAGAAGGCCCTAGGGTGTTCTTTTAACTATACAATACCTATACTACCCTTATCTTAGTTTTGAATTTACTATTCTTCATAAAACATCCCTTTTCCATGCCTAAACTACCCTTATTTGCTCCCTGAAATTACTACTCAACCAAAACCCATTGGAATTAGTTAAACCCCAACCGTGGTTAACTAAAATGATCTAACCTATTCATCTATAACCAAAATAAATCCTAAAACTCTAATATTGCATCTAACTAATACTAATTGAAACTGAAAAACTAATTACACTAAGCAATCAAAGAACAAAACTAACATTTGATTTAACTAATTAAGATGTTAAAAATAAATTGCAATAAACAATTATGAGTCGACTAACAGAATCAGAATGAATCAACGTGAAGATTAAGAACAGTATTGGATTGAAAATCTGACAAGAAGAAACAGTTTACAAGAAGGATATTCGACTGAAACTAATCAAACTGAGCTAATTAAAATTAAACTAACACCTAACGATTAGACTAACAATTGACCAATTAAAACTAAATAAGACGAAACTCAAACAAGTTAAACAAACTGAAATTAAACTATCATTCAAACTTATTTGGAAACTAAAACTACCTTCAATTAACAAATAAAATGATAATCAAACTAAACGAGAAGGAGACTCATTGACCTTGGCTTTAATGTATTAACCTGAAATTGACTCGAGATGACTTGGCTTGGAGTTTCTTGACCAATACTAGTGTTTAACTGCGTGTTTTCCCTGAGAAAATACACGGCTAAACCTTGTTATGGTCAAGCCATCCACAGAAATTAGGGTTTTAGGGTGGCCTTCAATCCAAAATTCAAAAACTTCCGGGATGATTCGAGGGTCAAGGGTTACGGATTAATAAAGAGGAGAGTGAGGAGAGCACACGGTGTTAATTTGGTAAACTTAGTGTTTTCACCGGAATTTTGATCCAATATTTGAGAAGATTGGCTAGGATTCGAAAGAAATAGGTTATGGATTCGGATAGAGGAGGACAAGGAGAATCAGGGGTGTATTTTTGGAGTGATTTGGAGCTTCGCCGCCGCCGGCTGCAATTTCCGGCCGGCGGCGGCCGGCGGAGGTGTGGTGGGGGCACTGTGGCGATATGGCAGCCTGCGGAGACGGGGGTTCCAGGGGTGTACGAGGATGGTGTATAATTTTTTAGGGTGGGGTCGATTTTCAGACACTTTTAATTAAAATGGATGATTAACAAGGGTCGTTGGATGAGGAACGATTAAGGGCTCAGATTGAAGGGCGTCAGAACGATGTCGTTTTATTTACTACTGAGGTGGACCGGATCTAGGGGGTTGGGCTGAGTTGTTATTGGGTTGCTTTTTTTGTTTGGGCTCAGGCAGGACCTATTGTAAATGGCCCAATTTTGGAACCTTATAAAGACCACTCTTTCTTTTAATTGTTTTTTCTTTTATTTCTTTATTTTGTTTTTATTTGTATTTTTATTTTTTCTAATTTTACTAAAATGGAAAATTAAAAACCAAATATATTTTCAATGTTAAGCTAATTAATTCCTAAAATCGTTTAAAAATCTATTTCATGACAAATTCAAGAATTAACAATTAACAATGCAAAAATGGACTGTTTTTGTTATTATCTTTATATTTTGTTTATGCAAACAACTTAACCACCAATTAATCCTAAAATATGAGATTAAACCCTAAATGCAAATGCCAAATGTATTTTTTATATTTTCATACGAATTAAGATGCACAAATAAAATGCAAACAATTAACAGAAAATAACACAAAATTCACAAAATTACAAAATAATGAAAGAAAAATTTTATTTGAATTTTTGGGAATAATTCATATAGGGCAAAAAATACGTGCTCACAAGCGGGCAGATCTAATTCCGACTTCTTATCTAAAAAATATGTGATCCATCAGCGTGCTTTTACTTTTAAGCTTAATCAGACCCTAATCAATACGTGCATGACATGCTGAACTATTTGCTTTTATTTGATCTAAGGAGGCCTATTTGAGCCTTATTTGTTTATGTGCTTTCCCCAAATTTGCTATATGTATTTTTGATTGTCGCCTTAGAATTTTTACCTTTAAAGCATAAAAGCCCAACATCCCTTCCCTTTAGCATTGGTAGTACTAAATGACTCCGGGACTGATAGGATTAGGGCGGGTAATATCATGCAATAAGTAAACAAGACCATTCTGCGCTTTAATACCTTAACGCAGTGGGAAAGGGTAGATACGGATATGATGACGACGTGATAACATCTCGTGTAGCCCCTCATTGAGGAGTGATTACAGGATGTTGTATGGGGTGATCCATATTATTTATAAAACTAGGACCCCTTTCCCCTTACTTGTTTATTTCATGGTTTACTTTCAAATTTCTAACTATTTTTTGTAAAATTCAGCTTTTCTTTTGTTTTTTAACTTCACCTATTTGCAACCATTATGTGAAAACCCTCTATTATTTGAAAATCACAATTATAGTATGGTCAGGAACCACACTAGTAGATCTTGAGGGGTGCCTAACACCTTTCCCTCGGAATAATTTCAAGCCCTTACCCAATCTCTGGTTTTCCTAAATTAAACCCTTCTTAGTGTCCTAATTCACTTTAGTCATTATGAGGTGAATCTTCAATTCAAACCCAATTCCCAAAAGGGAACGAGTTGTCCTCCCATATGTCATAAACCCGATTTGCGAGAAAAAGAGGGCGCAACAGCATGGCGACTCTGTTGGGATATCTTTTAGGCTTTTACCATTTCATGCTATTTGTGACTTTATGCTTCTTTATATGTCTTTATTTAATACCTTTAAGTATTTATTTCCCTCTTCTACTACGAACATGACTTGGCTGTTTATTTGTTTCCTTCATTTCTTTTAATGCTTTCCTTTATCGCTTTCCTTTAATACTACTGTAAATTATGAGAAATTATTGTGATTATTATTTTGTAACGTGAAAATACGTTACAACTTGTTTAATTATTGCATAAGCATGTTTTCAACATCATATTTCACTCGTGCCAAACAAAATACAATAGCAACGCTTATAATGAGTGGTTGCGCCCTTCCTATAGTATCACCCCCTAAATCCGGCAAAGACATATTTGCGGTAAAACCAGTCGATCAATGGTGTAGTCGACGGTTTCGCGCCATTCCCTCTTGAGTTATCCGCTCAAGGGTACCAGTCTAAAACCCCAGAGCAACCTTACTCTATTTAAATGTGCATGCATCATGGTCAAACCTAGTCGAGTCAGTTATGTTGTCCGCATGATGACTCTTTAAGATTGCCTTGTCCAAAGTCCACTGGGTTTCCTTGAAACCCAAACGGGGACTATCACGTTTTATGCATTTATTTGGAGAACTAAATGCTTTTTATGCCAATTAATGATATTTGATAGTCGAGTCCGGTGGGGGTAAGGGCCTAACACTTTTATCTTGCAGAAAATGAGGCACGAAGTCCCCAGATTCAGTATGGTCACCAACATCCATCCACAATTGTTAAACTAGATAAAAGATCTTCATTCCAGTGATCAGACTCTTGTCCCGAAATACTTAGGAAATCTACCTTCTCTTTTGTAAATCCAACCCGACAACATGATCATAAAAGCTGCTACTCTGTTCTAGGATGGTGATAGGTTTGTGTTCCGCTTCGAGGACATTGAAATGGAACCCCTGCTAGAAGAAATAGGATGACTAGCTGGTATACCATGGGAGACTCTGATTTTGTTAATTCCATAAAATCGCAAGGGTAGAGGTTTTCTCTAAATGATGTGTCTAAAGAAGAATCCGGACTTGACTTGTTTGAAAGAGTCCTATATTCCCTTTAATTATTTGTACGAGAGGTATGGTCATAGCTAGTCCTACCGTACTTATCCTGACAAGTTCGCCCTCACATCAATGGGGCATATCCACCGAAGGGTCTTTGTCTTTATGTTATGCTTTTTGGGGATGATAGTGTTTCCTATGAAGAAAGCAAGGGTCCATACCAGGCTAGTATGGTCACTAAAACCTTAATGGAGGGAATTGGTGGGCAACCATTTAGCATAGTGCCCATGATCATTGCAGAAATGTACCGAGCCTTGGAAAAATGTCAACAAGGAGCCAAACACTTCAAAGGTTGCAACTTTCTACTCCAACTCTGGCTCGTGGAGCACCTCCAAAAGGGTGAGTATCGACAAGTGATTCAAAGTAGGGACTGTGACAATCATATAGCCTTCCACCAGCCAAGGATGATGAACTACATGCCCAACATGTTTGCTCAGCCGGAAGATGCCAAAGGATGGGTAGAATTGTTTGGAAAGCTGAAAGAGGACCAAGTAGAGTGGATGTTCGAATGGTTCCCTACTGAAGAATTCATTGCCCGATCCAGGGATGCACCATTTCTGATACTTATCGGTTTGAGGGGAACCTGCCCTTATGTCCCCCTCCGAGTTACGAGATAGGCTGGTAGGATGCAAGTTATACCAAGGGTCGTCAAGATGAGTCACTTCCGGGCCGACTTTCAGGATGATGATAGCCCTTATAAGTGCCAAGCTTAGCATATATGGCACTGTAAAATCATCATGGGAAAAGATACCATCGAGCTAGACAAATACCATGCTGGTTATACTCCATACTATCCAAGTTGGCTGGAGGATAATCATAATAGTATGGGTCAACACGGGTTTCTTCGAGGTCACACGATCATAGATGAAAAGGATGAAGCAAAGGTCAAATACAACCAACATCGCAAGAGGATTCGGGAATGTGAAAGTGAGCATCATAAAATACAAGAAGCCCACCAAAAGCTAAATGAATAGTGGAAAGATATGGCTGTCAGTGCCAACAAGCGACTGGGATACCTGGAGTGGGGTTTAGTGGAGCTGGAAAGGAAATTCATCAAGAGGATCGAGGACTGTCAGAATGCTGAGGAAAATGAAGGTGGACACCTGGCCAGGGCCTACATCCTACTAGGACTTCGCGAGCTGGTGAAGCTATTCGATGGAGCCAAAGATGTCGATTCTGGGGAAGGTTCTTCTGTTACCAAATACATAGGAATATTTTCTTTTTGCTTTAAGAAATGTAATAAGGACAATGGCCACCAGTGACATTTTATTTCCTGTTATTTAGTGTCGTGGAATTCGTCTACTTTTTATCAATAAAATGAGGCATTTAGCATTATAAGTTCTCCAAATCAATTTGTCTCTAGGCCTACCTCAGGCACAAAGGGGTTCCCCCAAATTAGGACACGATTTACATTTTTTGCTACGTGTTTAAATATTTCAACATTTCTTCTCATAATCCACACTAACTTGTTATCTTTTTATTTTACTTTTTGTTTTATTCCCCTCCCCAAAGGTTAGTTCGTGCACTCTGGCATCGTCATCATATTCCACAAGATCCAAGGGCCATCCACCCACTCCTCCTCCTAGTCATATCAAAAATAGGAACAAAGGAAAGATAGAAGATTTGAGTAACACCAGAAAGAAAAACTCAGTTGAATGGGTAGAGGTCACTCATGGTACTTAGGTCTCCAAAGAAAGTGTGTCCCAACCCGAGCAGAAACTGTTGAAATTTCAGGAGGAACGTGATCAGGACCGGAACTTGGCAAGCTTGTCATTTTCCCTCACCACCCCAGATGTCAATTTTCCAAGCGCTCAGAACCCCACACCTCCATAAAACATCCCAAGACCAGAAAACCATCCCGCTCCTCACCACCACTACAATATTTCCCACACTTCCAACAATACTCCGCTGCTCATCCCGAAACCTTTAAACTCAACAAATGACCATTTCCACACTCATCTAACACCCCCATCTATGTGAAAACTATGACACACTCCACTTAACCCAGTTCAAGCATGTCACAACCCTAGTTCACCAATTGTGAACACGTCATGACGGCACCTAGTCTTCGCGACCAGGTATGCCTAACACCTTGCGGAAGTAATAATAATTTCCAAATTTATAATCAAAACTAAATAACAGGAATAATGTATACAGTTACTGCCTGACACACACACTTTAATACCAATACTGAAATAACCTCCAAGACCCGGAAACCCACGGGCAATACAGGCTGTGGGGAATCTAACACTGCTCTAATCACCAGAATAGTCTAGTACAAAGAAGGATCGAAATAACACCTAATAACTAGGGGTAAAATGAGAAGGAGACTTTGCGGATCGGCGGACGTAGCAGATGTATACCTCAAGTCCCCAATATGCTCCCTGATAGCTACTGATGGTACACCTGCTCAGAAGCATCTGGATCTGCACATGAAAAACATGTGCATAAGAGGCATGAGTACACCACAGTGGTACTCAGTAAGTGCCAAGCCTAACCTCGGTTGGGTAGTGACGAGGAAAGGTCAGGGCCCTACTGAGACAGGAAAACAATAAAATAGCAAGAGATTAACAGTATTGAAGTCTGATGAAACTAATGAACACAGCGAAGTCATAAGATAGATCAATGAAATATAATACAGCAAGACAAAACAGAAACACAGAGTAAATGTAGCAATATTACAAGAATGCCGACGAGGGTCTCCGAGGATACCGTCCTGTAGCCCTTTTCTCAACTGTCCAATGGAGCTTCCCGGGATACCGTCCCGTAGTCCAAATATAATATCAATATCAAAGAATATCCCGGGATACTGTCCCGTAATCCAATCATCAGTGTGCAGGGGGGATCTCCCGGGATACCGTCCCGTAGTCCCAAAATAAAAGTGCAGGGGAATCTCCCGGGATACCGTCCCGTAGTCCCAAAATAAAAGTGCAGGGGAATCTCCCGGGATACCGTCCCGTAGTCCCAAAATAAAAGTGCAGGGAATCTCCCGGGATACCGTCCTGTAGTCCCGAAATAAAAGTGCAGGGGGATCTCCTAGGAATCAAACCCGTAGTCCCAAAATAAACAAACAAGGGGGAACTCCCGGAATCCCGCATCCGTAGTCCCAATATAAATGCGCAACCAACATCAGAGAAATATTCAGAAACTTAAGCACAATAATACAAGGCATCAAGGAATACTGGCCTAACATGCTCCGCGTAATCACAGTTAAGACAATTTAAACAAGTAGGCAGCTTGGATAATTTAAACATGCTCTTGTACGCTAGCATAGGCTATAAAAGCAAGTAAAGTAAGGCACATATGAAAGAGAATCCAAATTAAGTAATTAAATAAAAATCCAGGTTTCAACAATTTGCTCAAGTACGCGCTCGTCACCTCACGTACAAATCATTCAATTATCAATTATCACATCCTAAGGGACGAAGTCCCCACACAAGGTTAGGAAAGCCACTTACCTCGAACCAGTGCAAAGTCAACTAGGGAACGATGCCCTTGCCACGAGTATCCGACTCCAAATGGTCCAAATCTATTCAATTCAATTTCATATTGTAAATAACATTGCAATTAACTGATTCAACTAATAAAATCAAAACTAGGGCGCAAAGATAGGGAAAATGACCAAAATGCCCCTCTAGACAACGACTCGGAATCGAATAATTTTACATTTCCAGAACCCTCGTACTCTCACGAGTCTAACCATAAAAATATCTCCCAAATCAGAGGTCAAATGCCCCCCCCCCCAAATCCTCACAATAAGGTCTAAGAACTTTACCCCAATTTTCATTCAAAATCCGAAATTAAAGTTGAATTTGAGGTTAGATTAGTGAGTATTAATCATAAGTGAGTAAGGAATCGTTACCCAATCGTTGTCTCTGAAAATATCTCGAAAAATCTCCCAAAACCGAGCTCTAGAAGTCAAAATGGTATAAAAATGGTGAACCCTCGAAATGGCTATTTTAATCTATCTGCCCAGGTATTTGGCCTTCGTGAACACGACAGGTCTCACGCGTTCGCGAAGAAGAAAAATAGAAGGTCCCCCAAATGCCCTTCGCGTTCGCGAAGGTAGGGATACAAATGCGAAGGCCTGGCGCAGCAGAGCTTCGCGAACGCGAACGCGATGAAGGAATTTGAAGAAAAATAAAGGTCCTTCAAATACACTACGCGAACGCGTGGAAGGCGACGCGAACGCAATGAAGGAATTTGACATCTCCACAAAATACACTACGCGAACGCGTAGATGAGGACGCGAACGCGATGAGAGAGGAAATAATTGCTTCGCGAACGCGATGCCTTCTACGCGAACGCGTAGAAGGACTTCAGACCTGCAATTTTTCTGCAATGATTTCTAACTTCAAATTGCTCCGTTGAGCATCCGAAACACACCCGAGGCCCCCGGGACCTCAACCAAACCTACAGACATATCCCGTAACATCATTTAAACTTGGTCAAATCCTTAAACCACCTATAACAGCGTCGGAAACACGGATTAATCAAAGATTCAAGCCTATGAACTTCAAATTCTAACCAAACACACTTTCGATCAAAAACCTATTCAAACCTTGTCCGAATGACCTGAAATTTTGCGCACACATCCCAAATGACATGACGGAGCTACAGAAACTTCCGGAATTTAAATCTGACCCTCGGATCAAAAACTCACTATCGGACCGGAAACTTCAAAAATTCAAACTTCGGCATTTTGAGCCTAAAAGAGCTACGGACCTCTAAATAACATTCCGAACATGCTCCCAACCCCGAAATCACCTAATGGAGCTATTGGAACCATCAAATTTCCATTCCAAGGTCGTCTTCACACTGTTTCGAATACAGACCATTTTTTCAACTCTTAAGCTCTCATTTATGGACTAAGTGTCCCAAAACACTCCGAATCCTAGAACCGAACGTCCCGGCAGACCAAAATAGCAGAAATGGACTTAGGGAAAGAAGTTAATGGGGGATCGGGTCGTAAATTCCAAAAACGACCGGCCGGGTCATTACATCCTCCTAAACTTAAACATTTGTTCGTCCTCGAACGAGCATAGAAAACATACCTGAGGTAGCAAAAAGATGAGGGTACTGGCTACGCATATCCTGCTCGGTCTCCCAAGTCGCCTCCTCGGCCGGCTGACCCCGACACTAAACCTTCACTAAAGCGATGTTCTTTGACCTCAACTTTCTGATCTGCCTATCCAAAATGGCCACTAGCTCCTCAACATAAGATAGATCCTTGTCCAGCTGGACTTAACTGAAATCCAACACGTGTGACGGGTCACCATGATATCTCCGGAGCATAAAAACATGAAATACCGGATGAACTCCGGCTAGGCTGTGAGGTAAGGCAAGCTCATATGCAACCTTCCCAACTCGCTTCAAAATCTCAAAAGGCCCAATAAATCTCGGACTCAGCTTTCCTTTCTTCCCAAATCTCATGACGCCCTCCATGGGCGAGACCCGAAGTAAAACCCGTTCACCAACCATATATGCCACATCACGAACCTTCTTGTCTGCATAACTCTTTTGTCTGGACTGGGCTACCCGTAGTCTGTCCTGAATTACTTTAGCCTTCTCCATTGCATCCTGAACTATCTCTGTACCTAATAACCTGGCCTCACCCGGCTCGAACCAACCCACTGGAGATCTACATCTCCTACCATATAAGACCTCATACGACGCCATCTGAATGCTGGACTGATAGCTGTTGTTATAGGCAAACTCCGCCAATGGCAAAAAGTGATCCCATGACCCTCCAAACTCAATCACGCACGCACAGAGCATATCCTCCAAAATCTGAATAGTGCGCTCAGACTGTCCATCCGTCTAGGGGTGAAATGCCGTGCTCAGCTCCACTCGAGTGCCTAACTCTTGCTGCACGGCTCTATAGAACCGTAAAGTAAACTGAGTGCCTCTATCTGAAATGATAGAAACTGGAATACCATGCAACCGGACGATTTCCCTGATATAGATCTACGCCAACTGCTCCGATGAATAAGTAGTACACACAGGTATGAAATGAGCGAACTTGGACAACCGATCCACAATGACCCAAATAGAATCAAACTTCCTCACAATCCGTGGAAGTCCAGATACGAAGTCCATGGTGATGCGCTCCCACTTCCACTCTGGGATCTCAATCTGCTGTAGCAGCCCACCCGGACGCTGGTGCTCATACTTCACCTGCTGGCAGTTGAGGCATCTAGACACATAGTCAACTATATCCTTCTTCATTTGCCTCCACCAGTAGTGCTGCCTCAGGTCCTGATACATCTTCGCAGCACCCGGATGGATGGAATACCGCGAGCTATGGGCCTCAGCTAGAATCAACTCTCGAAGATCATCCACATTGGGCACACAAATCTATCCCTGCATCCTCATAACTCCATCATCCCCGATGGTAACATCTCGAGCATCACCACGCCAAACTCTATAATGAAGGACAAGTAAATGAGGGTCATCAAACTGCCGCTCCCTGATGCGATCAAATAGAGAAGACCGAGAAACCACATAGGCCAGAACCCGACTGGGCTTCAAAAAATACAACCTAACGAACTGCCTGGCCAAGGCCTGAACATCCATCGCCATAGGTCTCTCTGAGGCTGGTAGATATGCTAAACTCCCAAAACTCTCCGCCCGACGACTCAAGGCATCGGCAACCACATTGGCCTTGCCCGGGTGATAAAGAATAGTAATATTATAATCCTTTAACATTTCTAACCATCTCCTCTGACGCATATTCAGGTCCTTCTGCTTAAGTAAGTGCTGCAAACTCTGATGATCAGTGTAGATCTCACAAGGCACTCCATACAAATAATGACGCCAGATCTTCAAGGCATGAACAATGGCAGCTAACTCAAGATCATGGACAGGGTAGTTTTTTTCATGCACCTTCAACTGTCGGGATGCGTAGGCAATCACTCTACCGTCCTGCATCAATACTGCTCCAAGTCTAACCTGTGAGGCATCACAATACACTGTATAAGACCCTGAACCGGTAGGCAACATCAAGATAGGGGCTGAAGTCAAAGCTGTCTTGAGCTTTTGGAAGATCGCCTCACAATCCTCTGTCCACTGAAATGGGGCACCCTTTTGGGTCAATCTAGTCATAGGAGCCGCGACCGATGAGAACCCCTCCACAAAGCGACGGTAATAACCCGCCAAGCCAAGGAAACTACGGATCTCAGTAGCTGAAGAGGGTCTGGGCCAACTCTGCACGGCCTCCACCTTCCTCGGATCAACTCGAATGCCCTCGCTCGACACCACGTGGCCTAGGAATGCCACGGAGCTCAGCCAGAACTCACATTTGGAAAATTTTGCATACAATTTCTTCTCCCTCAGAGTCTGAAGCACTGCTCTCAGGTTCTGCTCATGATCTTCCCGACTCTAGGAATATACCAGAATATCATCAATAAAAATGATCACGAATGAATCAATATATGTCCTGAATACACTGTGCATCAAATGCATAAAAGATGATGGGGAATTAGTCAGCCCAAAAGACATAACAAGGAACTCGTAATGACCATACCGAGTCCTGAAAGCAGTCTTCGGGATATCTGGCTCCCGAATCTTCAACTGATGGTAACATGAGCACAAATCAACCTTAGAAAACACCTGTGCGCCCTGAAGATGATCGAACAGATCATCAATACGAGGTAAAAGATATCGGTTCTTCACTGTAACTTTGTTCAACTGGCGATAATCAATGCACATACGCATAGAACCGTCCTTCTTCTTCACAAACAAAATAGGGGCTCCCCATGGTGAAACACTGGGTCGAATAAAACCCTTATCCAACAATTCCTGCAACTGATCCTTCAACTCCTTCAACTCAGGAGGAGCCATGCGATATGGGGGAATAGAAATGGGCTAAGTACCCGGCAACAGATCAATGCCAAAATCGATATCTCTATCGGGTGGCATGCCCGGAAGATCAGCTGGAAACACATCGGGGAAGTCCCGTACCACTGGGACTGAATCAACAGAAAGGGTGTCAACACTGACATCTCTCACATAAACTAAATAAGTAGCACACCCCTTCTCAACCATACGTTGAGTTTTGAGGAAAGAAATAACCCTACTGGGAGTATGATCTATTGTACCACTCCACTCAATACGTGGAATACCTATCATAGCCAGCGTCACGGTCTTGGCGTGACAATCAAGAATAGCATGATGGGCTGACAACTAGTCCATGCCCAGAATAATATCAAAATCAACCATACCGAGTAATAATAGATCAGCCCTGGTCTCAAAACCACCAATAGTAACCAAACATGACCGGTACACGCGGTCTACAACAAGAGAATCTCCTACAGGAGTAGAAACATAAACGGGGGCACTCAAAGAATCCCGAAGCACACCTAAATGTGAAGTAAAATATGAGGACACATATGAATAAGTGGAGCCGGGATCGAATAGAACCGATGCCTCTCTGTGACAAACCAGAATAATACCTGTGATGACAGAATCAGAGGCAACTGCCTCGGTGCGAGCATGAATGCAATAATATCTGGCCCTACCCCTCTCACGAGGGCGACCTCTATCTCCCCGACCTCCGCTCCTGACAGGCTGGGCAGGTGGGGCAGCAGTGGGAGCTGGAACCATAGCCTGAGAACTCTAAGAAGCACGCTGTGGCTGAGCAGTCTGTGAAGATGAACCCCTACCAAGTCTGGGGCAGTCCCTAACCAAGTGACGTGTATCGCCACACTCGAAGCAAGCTCTGGGAGGACGTGGTGGCTGTGACTGACTGGAGCTAGGTCCACTAGACTGACCTCTGGAAGTACCCCGCGCAGGAGGCGCGCTAGAAACTGAAGGCGCATAATAAGGCTCCTGAGGTGCTGGTGGAGCTGGAGTACTATTGGCTACTGGCAAGGCTAAATGAACAGGACGACAGGAATAACCCCTACCATATCGACCGGCTGCTGCAGTACGGGCACCAGAGAAATGACCCGACTCACGAGACCTCTTGGCCTCCCTCTCTCCTCGATCCCTAGCGAGCATACCCTCAATCTGTCTGGAAATACTCACCACCTGCTGATAAGGTACATCCATCTCTAGCTCTCTAGCCATGCTGGACCGGATAGGTGGAATAAGACCCTCAATTAACCTCCGCACTCTCTCCCGGATCGTGGCGACCAAAGCCGGTACATGCCTGGCCAAACGGGTGTAACGGATGGCGTACTTAGATACTGTCATAGTGCCCTGGCACAACCGCTCAAACTCCGCACGCCAAGAATCCCTGAGGCTCTGGGGAACAAACTCCTTCATAAACATATCGGAGAACTGCGTCCAAGTCAGGGAAGCAGACTAGACTGGACTATCTAACTCATAAGTTCGCCACCAATCATAGGCAGCTCCTCGAAGTTGAAATGCAGTAAAAGAAACCCCATTGGACTCCACTATGCCCATAGTACGGAGGATGCGATGACACTGCTCCAAAAATCCCAAGGCGTCATCTGAAGCTAGGCCACTGAACACTGGGGGATCATATTTCTTGAACCTCTCTAGCCTGCGCTGCTCGTCCTCTGAGGCAGCTGACCTATCCCCGGGCTGTACTGGTGTTGCAGGCGGTATAGGAATAACCTTTGGAACCTGCTCCATCGGCACTCGTTGCTCAAGAGTGCGGGCTGCGGGAGTCTGGGCCCCTCCCCCGGCCTGAGATGTGGCTGCAGCGAGGGGAAGCAACACCGCCTGAGCCAAGGTAGTGTACATGCTCATGAACCGGGCCAGAGTCTCCTGGAGTGCTGGGGTAGTAGTAGCTGTAGTAGGTGTACCAGGCGCCTGTGCTCCGATCTGACCCCACTGGTGGTACCTCAGCGGCAGCGCGCGCGAGTGCTATGGCTGCACCTCGGGCGCGTCCTCGACCTCTACCCCGGCCCCGGCCTCTGGTGGCGGCAGCAGGGGGTACGGGTGCCTAGTCTTCGCGTGTAGCACGTGTCCTCACCATCTGTGAGAGAATAGAAGACAAAAGTTTAGAATTGTTGTCAAGACATCGCACGACAAGGAATTCAAAAGAAATGAAGATTTTTCCTAAACAGTTACATAGCCCCTCGTAGATAAATACGAACGTCTCCGTACCGATCAGCGAGACTCTAATAAACCGGCATGTGTCCCGTGACTCCTATGAACCTAGAGCTCTGATACCAATGTGTCACGACCCTTGTTCACCAATTGTGAACACGTCATGATGGCACCTAGTCTTCGCGACCAGGTAAGCCTAACACCTTGCGGAAGTAATAACAATTGCCAAATATATAATCAAAACTAAATAACATGAATAATGTATACAGTTGCCGCCTGGCACATACACTTTAATACCAATACTGAAATAACCTCCAAGACCCGAAAACCCACGGGCACCACAGGCTGTGGGAAATCTAACACTGCTTTAATCACCAGAATAGTCTAGTACAAAGAAGGATCGAAATAACACCTAATAACTAGGGGTAAAATGAGAAGGAGACTTTGCGGATTTGCGGACGTAGAAGATGTATACCTCAAGTCCCCAGTATGCTCCCTGACAGCTACTGATGGTACGCCTACTCAGAAGCACCTGGGTCTGCACATGAAAAACATGCGCAGAAGAGGCATGTGTACACCACAGTGGTACTCAGTAAGTGCCAAGCCTAACCTCGGTTGGGTAGTAACGAGGAAAGGTCAGGGCCCTATTGAGATAGGAAACCAATAAAATAGCAAGAGATTAACAGGATCGAAGTCTGATGAAACTAATGAACACAGCGAAGTGATAAGATAGATCAATGAAATATAATACTGCAAGACAAAATAGAAACACAAAGTAAATACAGCAATATTATAAGAATGCCGACGAGGGTCTCCCACGATATCGTCCTGTAGCCCTTTTCTCAACTGTCCAATGGAACTTCCTGGGATACCGTCCCATAGTCCAAATCTCATATCAATATCGAAGAATCTCCCGGGATACTGTACCGTAATCCAATCATCAGTGTGCGGGGGGATCTCCCAGGATACCGTCCCGTAGTCCCAAAATAAAAGTGCAGAGAATCTCCCGGGATACCGTCCCGTAGTCCGAAAATAAAAGTGCTGGGGGATCTCCCAGGAATCAAACCCGTAGTCCCAAAATAAACAAACAAGGGGGAACTCCCGGAATCTCGCATCCGTAGTCCCAATGTAAATGCGCAACCAACATCAGAGAAATATTCAGAAACTTAAGTACAATAATACAAGGCATCAA
>MU781820.1:98164-111103 GCA_026770625.1 Nicotiana glauca
TGGCCCAAATCTATTCAATTCAATTTTATATTGTAAATAACATTGCAATTAACTGATTCAACTAATAAAATCAAAACTAGGGCACAAAGATAGGTAAAATGACCAAAATGCCCCTCCAGCCAACGTCTCGAAATCTAATAATTTTTACATTTCCAGAACCCTCATACTCTCACGAGTCTAACCATATAAAAATCTCCCAAATCGAAGGTCAAATACCCTCTCAAATCCTCACAATAAGGTCTAAGAACTTTACCCCAATTTTCATTCTAAATCCGAAATTAAAGTTGAATTTGAGGTTAGATTAATGAGTATTAATCATAAAGGAGTAAGGAATCATTACCCAATCGTTGTCTCTGAAAATACCTCAAAAAATCTCCCAAAATCGAGCTCTAGAAGTCAAAATGGTATAAAAATGGTGAACCCTCGAAATGGCTAATTTAATCTGTCTGCCCAGGTATTTGGCCTTCGCGAACGCGACAGGTCTGATGCGTTCGCGAAGAAGAAAAATAGAAGGTCCCCCAAATTCCCTTAGCGTTCGCGAAGGTAGGGATGCGAACGCGAAGGCCTGGCACAGCAGAGCTTCGCGAATGTGAACGCGATGAAGGAATTTGAAGAAAAATAAAGGTCCTTCAAATACACTACGCGAACGCGTGGAAGGCGACGCGAACACGATGAAGGAATTTGACATCTCCACAAAATACACTATGCGAACGTGTAGATGAGGACGCGAACGCGATGCGAGAGGAAATAATTTCTTCGCGAACGTGATGCTTTCTACGCGAACACGTAGAAGGACTTCAGACCTGCAATTTTTCTGCAATGACTTCTAACTTCAAATTGCTCCGTTGAGCATCCGAAACACACCCGAGGCCTCCAGGACCTCAACCAAACCTACAGACATATCCCATACATCATTAAAACTTGCTCAAATCCTTAAACCACCTAAAACAATGCCGGAAACACGGATTAATCAAAGATTCAAGCCTAAGAACTTTAAATTCTAACCAAACACACTTTCGATCAAAAACCTATCCAAACCTTGTCCGAATGATATGAAATTTTGCACACACCTCCCAAATGAAATTAAGGAGCTACAAAAACTTCCGAAATTCAAATCCGACCCTCGGATCAAAAACTCACTATCGGACCAGAAACTTTAAAAATTCAAACTTCGGCATTTTAAGTCTAAAAGAGCTACGGACCTCCAAATAACATTCCGAACACGCTCCCAACCCCAAAATCACCTAACGGAGCTAACAGAACCATCAGATTTCCATTTCGAGGTCGTCTTCACATATTTCTGAATATGGACCATTTTTTCATTTATGGACTAAGTGTCCCAAAACACTCCAAATCCTAGAACCGAACATCCCAGCAAACCAAAATAGCAGAAATGAACTTAGGGAAAGAATTTAATGGGGGATCGGGGTGTAAAATCCAAAAACAACCGGCTGGGTCGTTACAAAGCACACCCGAGTCGGATGAAAAAGACTCACTTATCAGGAACCTGGCTGAAGAACTGAAGAAACTGACTAGCCGGATTCAGGGCGTCAAAGGAAGTACGAGGATTGAAGGGTTAATCTGTGAAGACCTTTGCATTCAACCGGATGTCGAACTGCCCGAGGGGTACAAACCTCCAAAGTTTGAGATATTTGATGGTACATGGGATCCGAGAGTTCACTTGAGAATGTACTGCGACAAGCTAGTCGGAGTAGGGAAGGATGAAAGGATCCGCATGAAACTTTTCATAAGGAGACTGAAAGTAGATGCTCTGTCTTGGTACACTAGCCAATACCCAAAGAAGTGGTCGAACTAGGTGGGTATGGTGTCCGACTTCATGGACAGATTCAGGTTCAATACAGGAAACGCACCAGATGTGTTGTACATTCATAACCTAAAGAAGAAGCCCACAAAAATATTCCATGAGTATGCCACTCGCTGGAGGTGAGAGGCTGCTAAAGTCAGGCCTACTCTAGAGGAAGAACAAATGAACAAGTTTTTCGTCCTGGCTCAAGACTCGCAATACTATGAAATACTGATGCTGATCGAGAATCATAAATTTTCTCACATCATCAAGCTAGGAGAAAGGATCGTGGAAGGTATCAAAAGTGGTATGGTTACGAACTTGGAAGGCTCGCAAGATACTAATAAGACTTTACAGTTTGGTGGTACGTCCAAGAAAAGGGACGTAGGTGCCGTGATGGTTGCACAAAGAACAAAAGCCCCAATCAAATACAAAACCTACCCAATGTATCCACTCACATATCAACCTACTTCAAATTACCAAGCTCCACCACCTACTTACCAGTGACCTCCACCTTCCACATATCAACCTACTTCACCCAGATATTCCCAACCCACGCATGTCTATAAAGCCTAAAATACTCAACCATCCCACTATCAGTCACCTCCCGCACGTTAAAACTTTCCTATACCTCGACCAAATTTCAATCGCCGACCTCCCAAATAGTATACTGCCATTGCTGAACTAATCGACCAGCTGTATGAAAGACTCAAAGTTGCTGGTTATGTCACCCATATCCCTGCTATAACCCCTGAGAACCTTCTCAACAGGTCAATCAAAATAAATCCTATGCATACCATTCCGGTATGAAAGGGCATACTATTTATGAATGCCGCTCTCTGAAGGATAAAATCTAGTCTTTGACTGACAACAAGATTATTATGGCAAAGGAGCCTGCTCCTAATGTCCATAACAACCCTCTGCCAGACCACAAGGGTGGAGGCGTTCACATGATTTAAAATAGAGGATGACTAGGACCCCAAGGGATCGATCAGTTTGATTGTAGAAGGCGACGATCCAAAGAAGCCAATAGTCACCTTGAATCCGATCATAGTCCAAATTAAGCCTTTCGGGGACACCAAAGCGAATATGTCCATGCAACTTGAGTTTGATGCACCATCCTCTGCAAAGACGCTAGCACCAATTGAGGTCGAGTTTGGTTCTTCACCAAACGCACCTATACCATTTGATGTTGATGTGTTACCTTCCAAAATACAGGCTCCGTTAGGAGTAAAGGTGCCCATTCCAGTAGCAATGTTGGCTATAACACCATTCCATACAAATGCCATACCTTGGGGCTACACAACCGAGGTGTGAAGGAAAGGAAAAGCCAAATTTGGGGAAGCAGTTGCGGCATAGGGTATGTCAAGATCCGGTAGGGTTTATACTCCAGAACATTTGGTTGAGTCAAGCAAGCAGGCCTTTGGACAGCCAACCATCACTGAAACCCTGCCCGATGATCTCTGGAGAAAGATACAAGCCAAGGAATACTCAGTTATTGATTAGATGAACAAAACATAGGCACAAATCTTTATCGTGGCTTTGCTACAAAGTTCTGATGCACATAAGAAAACATTATTAAAAGTGCTGAGTGAGGCATATGTACCGAGCAGCATCACTGTAGGAGAAATGGAAAACATGGTAGGGCATGTATTGGAGAGTCACAAGATCACTTTTAATGAAGATGAGTTGCCGCCAGAAGGGTTGAGTCACAACAAGGCGTTGCACATCACTATACAATGTGAAAATTATTTTATCACCAGAATCCTGATTGATGGAGGGTCCAGCCTCAACATTTGTCCATTGGTAACACTCAGTACATTGGGAAAAGGGTACATGAGATCAAGAACGGGGCCATCAACGTCAAAGCTTTAGACGGTTCCCAAAGGTCCACCATTGGGGATATTAGCTTGTGTTTGCAAATGGGGCCTACTTGGTTTGATGTTGATTTTCAAGTAATAGACGAGCCGGCATCTTACAACTTGTTGTTGATGGATTCATGCCGCTAGGGCTGTTGCGTCAACACTAAATCAAGCAGTGAAGTTTGAGTGGAACCACCAAGTGGTGATCATTCATGGTGACGATAGCAATCCCATATACAGTCTCCAGACCATCCCAGTGATTGGAGGAAGAAGAAAGATAGACGGGGAAACCTATCACCATATCGAGCGAATCAATGTCGTTGACAAGGAAAAATGGTGGGACAACAAAATTGAAAGCATACTGAACTGGAGCGGATATGAACCTGGCAAAGGACTTGGAAAGAAACGTCCAAGGAATCGCCAAGCCTATCAAGCTAAAGAAACATGGAACCAATTTCGGGCTAGGATATGAGTACACTTGGGAGGAGTTCAACAACTGGTCGCCACCATGGCACGACCCTTACTACCCCCTAAAGCAGTCGATACAATATTTGGAGCAGACTTTCCAGCTAGCCGACGTTATCTATGGGTCAGAAGAAGAAGAAGAAACACTGGCAGCAGTGAGGAATTTGTTCGTAGAAGATGATGACATGGATTGTTCTGTCATTTTCGAGGAGGAGAGGGAGGAAGGCCCTTCCATACAGGCCGTAAGCCGAGGAGCATGCCTCAATTTTGTCACCGTCAGAAAATGAAGCATACACAGAATTTCTAAGGGAATATGAGGACATATTCGCCTGGTCATATGAGGATATGACTGGTTTGAGTACATCTATTGTGTCACACAAACTACCAACTGATCCGACATCTCCACCGGTAAAACAGAAGCTCAGAAAATTGAAACTTGACAGGAGTATGAAAATCAAGGAAGAAGTAACTAAGCAGGTCATAGCTAAGGTTCTCAGGGTAGTAGAATATCCGACATGGGTATCCAACATTATTCCAGTACCGAAGAAGGGTGGGAAGGTCAGAGTCTGTGTCGACTACAGGGATCTCAACCGGGCCAGTCCAAAAGACGACTTCTCCTTGCCGAACATACACTTACTGATTGACAATTGCGCCAAGCATGAGTTGTAGTCATTCATGGATTATATTGCTGGATATAATCAGATTTGGATGGATGAAGAAGATGCTGAGAAAATAGCTTTCATTACGCCGTGAGGGATGTACTGCTACAAGGTGATGCCATTCGGGTTAAAGAATGCAGAGGCCACCTACATGAGGGCCATGACCACTATTTTCCAACACATGATACATAAAGAGATTAAGGTATATGTAGATGATGTCATCATCAAGTCCAAGAAAGCCACTAGTCACATGGAATATTTTAGGAAATTCTTCAATAGACTGCGAAGGTACAACCTGAAGCTGAATCCCGCGAAATGTGCATTTGGGGTTCCTGCCGGAAAACTACTTGGGTTAATTGTATGTCTCCAAGGGATAGATCTGGATCCATCAAAGGTCAAAGATATTCAAGATTTTCCACCGCCAAAGAACAAGAAAGAAGTAATGAGTTTCTTGGGGAGACTAAACTACATCAGCCGGTTCATAGAACAATCCACGGAATCTGTGAGCCAATATTTAAGATGTTGAAGAAGGACGACGCTACCAAATGGACTGACGACTGCCAAAAGGCCTTCGACAGAAACTAGAAGTACTTATCAACACCACCAGTTTTGGTCCCGCCCGAACCAGGTAGACTCCTATTACTCTACCTTGAAGTATTGGATGGAGCTTTCGGTTGCGTTCTAGGTCAGCATGATGAAACGAGGAGGAACCAGCAGGCCATCTGTTACCTTAGTAAGAAGCTCACCCCATATGAGGCCCGGTATTCTCTGTTAGAACGCACCTGTTGTTCTTTGACTTGGGTAGCTCAGAAGTTGAGGCACTATTTTTGTGCCTATACTACATATCTCATCTCAGGGATGGATTCGTTGAAGTACATCTTTCAGAAGCCCATGCCTACTAGCAAGCTAGCCAAGTGGAAAATCCTATTGAGTGAATTTGACATTGTCTATGTAACTTAGAAAACAATCAAAGGACAGGCATTGGCAGATAACCTTGCCAAGAATCCCGTGGACGGAGAATACGAACCCCTAAAGACGTATTTTCCTGATGAACATGTATCATTCGCAGGAGAAGATATTGAAGAATCCTATGATGGTTGGAGAATGTTTTTCGATAGAGCAGTAAATTTCAAAGGAGTTGGCATAGGACTAGTCCTGGTATCAGAAATCGATCAGCATTATCCAGTGTCTTCCAAGCTCAGGTTCCCGTGCACTAACAACATGGCCGAGTACGAAGCATGCATCTTGGGGCTCAAGATAGCCATTGACAAGAACATCCAAGAGTTGCTAGTAATTGGGGATTCAGACATGTTCATACATCAGGTCTGAGAAGAATGGGCGACCAAGAACTCTAAGATACTCCCTTATCTACATCATGTGCATGATTTGAGAAAGAGGTTCATTAAGACAGAATTCCAACATATGCCTAGAGCCCAGAATGAGTTTGCCGATGCATTGGCTACCCTATCATACATAATACAACATCCAAACAAGAACTTCTCGATCCCATCCCGGTAAAGATCCATGATCGACCGACTTACTGTGCTCATGTTGAAGAAGAAGTAGATGGAAACTGTGGTTTCATGATATCAGAGAATACTTGGCAAAAGGAGAATACCCATAGCTCGTGAATCATACTCAGAAGCACATACTTCGGAGGTTATCCAACAATATCTTTCATAGCGAAGGAATCCTCTATAGGAGGACTCCGGATCTGGGATTGATAAGGTGTGTCGACACGAAGGAAGCATCTAAGCTACTAGAAAAAATCCATGTCAGGACCTGTGTGCCACATATAAACGGTTTGTCTTAGCCAAGAAGATACTCCGGGCAGGTTATTTTTAGATGACTATGGAAACAAATTGCATCCAGTACGTTCGGAAATGCCACCGCTGCCAGATACATGCATATAATGGTAAAGGTGCCTCCAAACGAGCTTAATGCGACAAGCTCACCATGGACGTTCGTCGCTTGGGGGATGGATGTTATCAGACCAATATAACCTGCCGTATCAAACGGGCACAGGTTTATCCTGGTAGCAATTGATTATTTCACCTAATGGGTTGAAGCAGCATCTTACAGAGCAGTGACTAAGAAAGTCGTGGCGGATTTCATCTGCGACCGTATCGTTTGCTGGTTCGGAATTCCAGAATCATGCATTATTAATAATGGTTCCAATCTCAAATATGATTTGATGAAAGCCATGTGCGAAACCCTCAAGATCAAACACAAGAATTCTACAACCTACAGACCGCAGATGAACGGAGTCGTAGAAGATGCCAATAATAACATCAAAAAGATACTAAGGAAAATGATAGAGAAACATAAGCAATGGCATGAGAAGCTATCATTTTGTTTATGGGGATACCACACCACAGTCCGCACATCAATTGGGGCAACCCCCTATATGCTGGTTTATGGTACAGAAACAACCATTCCCGCCGAATTCCTTCCTTGAGGATCATACATGAAGCAGAAGTCGACGATGAAAAATGGGTGAAGAGTCGTTACGAGCAGCTAGCTTTTATATATGGAAAAAGAATGAATGCAGTTTACCATGGTTAACTTTATCAAAACAGAATTTCCAGAGCCTTCAACAAAATAGTCATGACAAGACAATTCACACCGGGGCGACTGTTAAAGAAAATTTTTCCGCATCAAGATGAAGCCAAAGGGAAATTCTCTCCCAACTGGAAGGGTCTGTACATGGTTCGCCGGGTTCTAACAGGAGGAGCCCTCATATTTGCAGAAATGGATGAAGAAGTTTGGCCAAAGCCGATCAATTCAGACGTTGTCAAACGATACTATGTGTAACCTTCATGCTTTCCTTCATGATGTAATTTGAACTATGCCTGACCCGATTCCTGTTTATGAGGGGATACGTAGGCAGCCCTTTGGGTTCGGTCATAATTCAATAAAGTTTTCATTTCCCCCCGCTATTTGAAACTGGGGCAGAATTTTGAGGATGACTCTCAAAATTCCGAAGTTGATTCCAGCCATTTATCATTAGCAGCCATCAGAAGCAGCAACCCAGTAAACTGGGGTAGAATTTTAAGGAGGACCCTCAAAATTCTGGAGCAAGAGAAGTTGCAATGTCTTGAACCACGTCGCAATCATTGGTTCATCTAAAGAAAACTATTTCTAATTATGTATTTATACTATATTTTTACTAACTCATGCATGTCTATTACCAAAATTGCTCTGTTTAGCAATGCTACCCCAAGGATACATAGTAGCACCGAAGCAGAGCCAAGCAGGACAAGCAAAGTCAGTAGGGATACGAACTAACCTTTCCCCATTGCAAAACTCACAATTTTTTTTTGGATGTAGGTACCCAAGTCGCAAAATCATCAAATATATTATACAATCATACTGTTCAGAAATACAACTCTTAGAACCATCACACATATTCACGGTGGCAATCCACGCACAATACCCCCAGCAGCCACAATATTGCAATCAACTATCAGTTATCAGCTATCAGCTAAGAAATTTTATTACTATTCAACTTTTATTTCATGCATTACATAAGGCTACCATTATAACTCCGAGACTAAGCTCTGTCTCCATATGCATTTCCTGCATTGCATAAGGCTACTATTCTGCCTTTTGAGGTTAAGCTCTACCTCTATCTGCATTTTTCTACATTGCATAAGGCTACCATTCTGTCTTTCGAGGTTAAGCTCTACTTCCATCTGCATTTCTCTATATTGCATAAGGCTACTATTCTGCCTTTGGAGGTTAAGCTCTACCTCCATCTGCATTTCTTGCATTGCATAAGGCTACCATTCTGCCTTCTGATACTAAGCTCTCTCTCCATATGCATTTCATGCATTGCATAAGGGTACCATTCTGCCTTCTGAGGTTAAGCTCTACCTCTATCTGCATTTCTATATATTGCAAAAGGCTATCATTCTGCCTTCCGAGGTTAAGCTCTACTTCCATCTGCATTTCTCTGCATTGCATAAGGCTACCATTATGCCTTTGGAGGTTAAGCTCTACCTCCATCAGCATTTCTTGCATTGCATAAGACTATCATTATACCTTCCGAGACTAAGCTCTATCCCCATCTGCATTTCCTGCATTGCATAGGACTACCATTCTGCCTTCCGAGGTTAAGCTCTACCTCCATCTACATTTCTCTGCATTGCATAAGGCTACTATTCTGCATTTCGAGGTTAAGCTCTACCTCCATCTGCACTTTCTGCATTGCATAGGGCTACCATTCTGCCTTCCGAGAATAAGCTCTGTCTCCATCTATATTTCCTGCATTGCATAAGGCTATCATTCTGCCTTCTGAGGTTATGCTCTACCTCCATCTACATGGTTGAAATATCACCATCTTTATTTACGTTATGCATTGGCTGAAATATCGCCACCTTTGTCTCACATCTGCACTGGATGAAAGATCGCCACTTATTGCATTTCATGGGCTGAAAGATCACCACCTTCTGCATTTCATGGGATGAAAGATCGCCAATTATTGCATTTCATGGGCTGAAAGATCACCAAATTGTTCAAGGGCGTCATTGTTCGAAGGAACAATTCGCATAGCCCGAGAACGCAATGTCATGGATCGAGCACCGCTTTTATCTTTTGCATATGATTATTCAAAGGCATCATAGCTCGGAGGCATCATTCTCATAGCCCGAGAGCATCATTTCATGACATGCGAATCCTTTATCATACGCTTCATGGCCCGGGACGTCATGGTCTTAGGACATCATCCTAATCGTCTAATGACATCATTCATGGTCCACTGGGAACTTGCATCATGTTTAATTTTTTTTGCACAATATACACTTTCATTGCTTATTTGCAAGTAAACCAACGAACGATGGCCGTCTCAGCAGGAGTGATCCTGCTCCAGTTCCCGCAGCCCTATTAGGCTTTAACCATCCCTCACAACCTGGATATCACGTCCGTTCTAGAAAGACCTCCATTGGCATATTCCGTCGACGGATCCTAAACTACATATGGCCTGATTCCTGTAAGACCAGGGATATGTGGGAAGCTCAGGAACCAGAGCATGGTCAAATTCTTCAAACCATTTCATTCGGTCAAATTGGCATCATATCTTCACCCGACAACTCTTTCATCCTTCCAGGGTGAAGAGGGGCAACAGTTGATACCAAATTTTTTCTTGTATATTTTTTATATGCAAAATACTTTCAAAATAGCATATATATGCATATATAAGTATGTCCAATTATTTTAGTATTTTTTCCCTAATTTCTAAAATATTTTTTAATCAATTATTGTCTATTTTAGCAGTATAAAAACCAATAATTATTCCTCAAATTATTATTTTGGTGATTAAATTATTTTATTCTCATATTTAAACCAAAATATATCTAATATAATTTTTTCACATTTTTACAAATTTATTTAGTATTTTTAAAGCTAAATTGCATATAATTGCAATTTTAGCCTATTGAAAGTTTTCATAGCGTTCATAATTACAAAAATGATTCCATTATTTTAAATTTAATATTCATTTATTATTAATTAATTTGGTGCCTTTAATTTATTTTTATAAATCATTTTACTATTTTTTATAAAATCAAAAGGGAAAAGTGTCTATTTAAATACTAGCCTATTTCATTGAAATTGTAGCCCAAATCAACCCCCTCCCCCAAATTAAACCCAATTGCAATTTCAAATTACCCGGCCCTATTTCTAAATAACCCGCCCCTGACTCATTTAATCGAACCTGTCCGTCTCCCCAATAAATCCAGGCCGTTGATGAAAATGATTAACGACCACAATCCTTCCTTTCCTTTTTTAATTCATCAACCCCACCAACCCTACCCTATTTCTCACCAACCGCCGGCTCTGAACTCTCAAACTATCTCTCTCGAACACTCTCAAACCTTCCCTAACCCTAGAAACCTCTCACCATCTCTCACCTTAAAACCGATCGGAAACCATGGCTTCTCAAGCTGTGAGGGCCCTATACTAACCTCCCCTTGATCCTACACACCTGATATATGAATATTCGAGGCCAGACCTCGAAGGTTTGCACCCAGACCTCAAAGAAAATCATCACAGATTTTGTCAAAGATCGTATTGTTTGCCGATTCGGGGTTCCAAATTTCATCATCATCGATAACACCGCCAATCTTAATAGTGACCTAATGAAAGTTATGAGCGAGACCTCCAAAATCAAGGCCCCAAATGAATGGAGCCGTGGAGGCTTCCAATAAGAACATCATAAAGATATTGAGGAAGATGGTAGAAAATCACAAGCAATGACATGAGAGGTTACCATTTTCCTTATTGGAATACCGTACAACAATACACACGTCAACTGAGGAAACTCTTTATTTCTTGGTCTATGGTACTGAAGTTGTCATTCCAGCTACAGTAGAAATTCCTTCCTTGAGTATTATACAAGAAGCGGAACTCAGTGATGCAGAGTGGGTTAGGAGCCGTTATGAACAATTAACTCTCATTGATGGGAAAAGAATGAATGCAGTATGTAATGGTCAACTTTACCAGAACAGAATGTCCAGAGCTTTTAATAAAAGGGTCAGACCTAGACAGTGCACACCGGGATAGCTGGTGTTGAAACAGATCTTTCCACGCCAGGATGAAGCCAAAGGAAATTTTTCACCCAATTGGCAAGGACCCTACATGGTTTACAGATTACAAATAGGAGGGGCACTCATACTCACAGAAATGGACAAAGAGATTTGGCCAGAGCCTATCAACTCAGACGCAGTCAAAAGATATTATGTTTAAGATGTTTATATTTCTTCATCTGATGTAACTGAACTACGCTTGACCTAATTTTCATCTAAGAGGGGATACATAGGCAGCCCTGTGGGTGCGGTCACAATTCAATAAAATTTTCATTTCCCCACAACCAGAAATAGGGCAAAATTTTAAGGAGGACCCTTAAAATTCCGAAGCAAGTCCAACCGACATCATCATACGCAGAATCGCCTAAGTAAACTGGGGCAGAATTTTGAGGAGGACCCTCAAAATTCTATTGCAAGGAAGTCACAATGTCTCTAAAAGTGTGACAGTCATTGGTTTGTCCAATTTATTCGATATCGCATACTAATGTATTTTAACTAACTACATCCACTACACGCACGCTTATATTTGAAAACTTTTATCTTATGAAACAACCGGATGGTTCTTATGGTGAGTCGAGCAGAATTTTGATATAAAGCAAGGCAAAGCAAGCAGGCGAAGGTGCGAACCAGCATTCCCCGTAAAACTTATGATTTTCCGTTGGATGCAGGAACAAAGAATAGTTGCAAATTTGTGCACACCTCGGAATCACTATTTGCACAATGACAAAGTCGCCAAGTGAAAACACATTTCCAGCTAAGAAATGCTCTGTTCCCACATATTATCCATTCATTGCATAAGACTAAGCATTGTCTCCATCTTGCATGAGGCAAAACATTGCCTCCATAATTCAATAAGGCTAAGCATTGCCTTCCATTGCATGAGACTAAGCATTGTCTCCATTCTTTGCATGAGGCTAAGCATTGCCTCCTTAATTGCATGAGGCTAAGCATTGCCTCCTTAATTGCATAAGGCTAAGCACTGCATTCCCTTGCATGAAACTAAGCATTGTCTCCATTCCTTGATTGAGGCTAAGCATTGCCTCCTTAATTGCATGAGGCTAAGCATTGCCTTCTTAATTGCATAAGGCTAAGCACTACCTTCCTTTGCATGAGACGAAACATTGTCTCCATTCCTTGCATGACTGTAAGAATTGCCTCCTCAATTGCATAAGGCTAATAACTACCTTCCATTGCATGAGACTAAGCGTTGTCTCCATTCTTGCATGAAGCTAAGCCCTGCCTCCTCAATTGCATAAGGCTAAGCACTGCCTTCCTCTGAATGAGACTAAAGCGTTGTCTCCATTCTTGCATCAGGCTAAGCCATGCCTCCTCAATTGCATGAGGCTAAGCACTGCCTTCCCCCGCATGTGACTAAGCGTTGTCTCCATTCTTGCATGAGGCTAAGCCCTGCCTCTTTAATTACATAAGGCTAAACACTGCCTTCCCCCACACGATACTAAGTGTTGATACCCAATTTTTTCCATATATATATATATATATATATATATATATATATATATATATATATATATATATATATATATATATATATATATACACTTTTA
>MU781821.1:3720-42534 GCA_026770625.1 Nicotiana glauca
TCGATATCACTATTGAAATGAAATATGAGAACATTGTGAAATTGAAATGTGGAAATGATGATGGGGAAAGGAGAGTTTGTTAACTTGTTTGCCTTGATTGTCTTCCTTGTGTGTACTCAATTATTGCTTCCTTCTATTGTTTATTACTTGTGTATGGCTTGAGGTTACTCAGGCTAAGGTTTGTTATACATACCAGTACAATTCAAATGTACTGACGTCCCTTTTGCCGGGGGCGCTACATTCGTGTTATGATTGTAGGTGGATCCGCAGCAGGTACTCCATCCCACCGATCGTAGCTCCCCCTTCATCTTCCATCAGCTTTTTGGTGAGCCCCACTTCTCCCGGGGCCCTTGCGTGGCTCAGGCCGCGTGTGTCCGGAGTTTTTTTTTATTTTTTTTGTGTAAGGTATAGCCGGAGCCTTGTTGCTGCATTTCTATATTATTCTTTAGTTATATTTAGAGGCTCCGTAGACAGGTTGTGGGTAGTGTCGGGCATGGGAATTTAAAAGAGAAATATTGATGTTTGGCAATGATGTATGAAACTTGTAATTCCTTTATTATGGCGAATGATGTTGCTAATGAAAAAATGAAATGGAAACTGTTATTGATATATTTATAGAATTTGGTTAATAGAGTCCATCTCCCATTTATTCATGAGTTAGTTTGGGGAGGATGAGACCTAACAGGCTTGCTCAGTCGGGTTTACTCGGTTGAGCGCCGGTCGCGCCCCTCGAATTTTGGGGCGTGACAAGATCCTCATTATTGGTACTGATATTGAGCTGTTTCACTGTGTGTTTACCTTATTTTCTGCGTGTTATTGTTGCTTCGTATAACTTGTCTTACTTCATAATTTTATTTGTTATTTCTATTTATTTTTATGCTGTTACAAGGTATAATATTATATTTTATCTCAGTAGGGCCCTGACCTTCCTCGTCACTACCCAACCGAGGTTAGGCTTGGAACTTACTAAGTACCATTTGGTGTACTCATGCCCTTTTTGCGCATGATTTTCATGTGCAGATCCAGGTACCCTCACTAAGGCGCACTATCCTTGAGGCAGGGAGGGCTACAGAGACTTCGAGGTACATCTGCAACGTCCGCAGACCGAATAGTCTCCTTATTACTATATCTTGTAGCGCTTAGACTTCTTTCGTACTTGATGTAGACTTTTCTGGAGTTTAGAGCAGTGTATTACATTTCTATTAGCTTGTGTTTCCCATGAGTTTTCGGGTTTTGGGGTAATATTATAGACTTCTGCGTTTGAGTTGTATATGCCAAGTGGCACTTATATATAGCTTTCCTTCTATTTTTGCTTAGTTTAATTAATTGTTCCGCAAGTTATATTATTTTCGCATTGTTAGGCTTACCTATTCGTAGGGACTAGAAGCCATCACGACATGTTCACGGAGGGCGAACTAGGGTCGTGACAACTGCACTTTGCTTCTTTGATTAGTATGTTCTATTTAATTTTCAGCACCAACAACAACATGTTTCTTTACTTTCATTCCTGCTTGCATCTAAATAAGTTCCATCATTAAGCATGTTGTATTCTGCCTTTTTTGTTCCGAATTAATGGTTTTGTTATTTACTTATCATAGCTTATGGACTTTGAATCCCTATCCCTAATGTGTTTGGTATATGTGATTGGTTTGGGGCATGCGAGCATCGAATATTGCTATTCATGACCCAAACTTGATCCCTTTGGGATCATAACCTCCATGTTTTCTAGTTGTTGTGTGTTTGTTGTGCTCCCTTTTTCTCGCGAATTCGGTTTTATGACATTTGGGAGGACAACTCATTCCCTTTCAGGAATTGGGTTTGAATTAAAGAGTCGCCACCTAATGATTTAAGTGCATTAGGACACTAAGAAGGGTTTGATTTAAATGATCAGATATTGGGTAAGGGCTTGAAATTATCCCAAGGGGAAGGTGTTAGGCACCCCTCCGGATCCACTAATGTGGTTTCCGGCCAGACTATTATTGTGAACTTAAGTGCAAATGACACATAGGCAAATAAAAAAACTTCAAATAAGAGGGGATATTCACGTAATGGCCACAAATAAGCAAAATTAGAAAGAACCAAAAGAGAGCTGATTTTTCTTAAAGAATAGTTTGAAATTTTGAGGTGAAGCAAAGAAACAAAGAAACAAAGGAAAGAGGGGTCCTATGTTTATAAACAATATGGATCCCCACACAACATCCGGTAATCACTCCTCATTAAGGGGCTATACGTGATGTTATCACGTGATCATCATATCCATATCTACCATTTTCCACCCCGTTAAGGTATTAAAGCGTGGAATGGTCTCGTTTACTTATTGCATGCTATTACCCGTCCCAATCGTATTAGTCCCGGAGGCATTTAGGACTACTAATCCTAAAGGGAAGGGATATTAGGCTTTTTATAGTTTCAAAGGCAAAAAACTCTGAGCCGACATACAAAAACACGTATAGCAAGTTAGGGGAAGCACATAACAAGTAAAAGGCTCGGATATACCTCCTTTGATAGAGAAACACATAATTTAGCATATCTTACACATACTGTTTAGGGTCTGATTAAAACATAAGGTTGAGGCAGACTGATTTATTACATAGTTCAGATAAGAAGCCCGAATCAGGCTTGCCTGGTGGTTGTAGCTAATAAAAAACTGATTCATTTTATAATTTTAGCCCTAAGGCTTGCCTAAGTGTTGGACGAGGATCCTATAGGCATGATATCTACTGATTTGAGAAATAATGAAGTAAACTGAATATATATTAACTTAAGAAAAGTTGTCAGTTATTAAAAAAAGGCAAGTTTTAGCAAGAGATCATAAGTTTTGCAACTGATGGTACGTCATTATTACTGGTTTTAGATTTATAAGCGAGTGAAGCGATTCAGACTTTATTAATAGCTCCTATAGGCATGATTTCTATGCGTTGTTGACTTCAAACACTTTTACGGACATAGTAAAATGCAGAAACCCTATAATCATGATATTTAGGTGCTGAATTTTGTTTAAAGCCTTTGAACATTGATATCTAATTGCAGTTGATTATTTAAGACCCATAAACATGATTACCTAAGGAAGAATGTATATGCAAGATTCAGAAAGACCTGTAGGCATATTTTATATATGCATATGCAGGATTCACATTTCTAGGTAATTATAGACATGGTATCTACATGAGAAAATGTAGAATTCCTATAGACATGTTATCTATATGAGAAATGCAGAATTCAAGAAGTAACCTATAGGCAGGATATCTAAATGAGAGTGCGGAAATTCAAAAGTATCTATAGGCAGAATATCTATGTGGGAGTGCAAAAGTTCAGAAATACACCTATAGGTAGGATATCTACCCTTTGCATACATAGTAACCCTCCCTTTTTCACGAGACATCCCCAAGAGTTTATTACAAATTATTACAGCCCAAAAAAAAAATAAAAGAATACATCAGAAATTAAAAAGTACAACCAAGGAGAGCCTGTTTTGGACTTCCTGTCTGAAATATGAAGTAAACCAACTCCAATGAGATCATGATCCATAGTCTTTCTCCTATTTGGATGTGTCAGAGTTCGCTAAGAGTCTCATATGGACTCCGGGCAGTGCTCACACTAGATTAAGGCATAGTGCAGTGTGGAAGGGGCAGCCCTCAAGTGCCCAAGTTTAGAGGGAACTCAAGGTCCCAAGGCAAGGCTCACAAGAGGGGAGCAGAACTTAGGAACTAAGAGAAAGTGCAAGTGCAGAAATATAGTGCTGAAAGGGGGAAAGGGAAAGGGAAATAGTTACAAATAAATAGACATAGGGGTACAGGGAAAATAGGGAAGTTGAAAGAGGCAAGAGCAGGGTGTGGGCATACCCAGCAATTCGGAGTGCTAGCATACCCATAAGCTTGTTAGAACACCCTGTTTAGAGGCTTGGATACCAAGGGATCAAGTTTAATTCATGGACAATAACTTACATATTGCCATGTCTTAAGCCATATGCTCAAACACATAAGGGGGTAGGGAATATGGATTCATAGCAGAAACAAACAGAAAGAAATCAGCATGCTAATTGAAATATTGAGCTCTACAGAAACAGTAAGTAGACACATATACACAAACTATAAATAAACACATTGTTGTGATGCTGAAGCTTAAATCAAGACATACCAGTTTCAAAGAAACTAGTAGAGAAAAATAGTAGGTCTTGTAAACAGGCCACAGTGCAGACAAGAAGAGAGAATATTATTGTGTAAGTATGAGTCAGGAAGATTGTATATGTGTGAGTCAGGAAGACCGTGTATGTGTGTTTGAGTTTGGGAAAGAGTTGTGCATTTGTAGTGTTGAAAATCAGACAAAAATAAGGTAAGAAAATAGTTAAGGAACTGAATATCAATTAAGAATCTATCACACAAGACTTCCTTTAATTAAGGAGTTCAGATTCAAATGGTAAAGTTATTTAAGGAGAGAAATCAAACAACCCTTTTGTGCCAAGTAGGCAATTAGGGGTAAATACATAAAAGTTACTTAAGGACAGACTTTTGAAATACACAATTGTACAAATAAGGTAAGAAAATCAATTAGTAGCCAGTAAATCAAAAGGTCTGAGATTATGAAATTATTGGTCCATGAGTTAACCGAGTCAGAAAAGATGAGAAAGGTTTTTAACTTAAGGAAAATCAGCAAACAATGGAAAGAAATTAATCAGACCCATTTAGAAGGAGGTCTGAACTAATCATAAATTTGAAAACCCCTTTAAAGGGAAGTTCATCACATATAAAGAGTATATAAACATGTTGAGTTGAAAGAAGATGTTGTGCCATTGCAAAATCAGTAGGTAGTGGTTTGTCACATAAGTCAGTAATGCAGAAGAGAAGTAGCATCTAGTAGCATGCAAAAGATCCAATGTAAAAGATTTTAGAAGAGTCTAGCAAAAGGTCAGAATCCTATGAAAACAAGGATGTCCCAACTCAGTTCAGAGACTCAAAATTGTCCTGAAAGAGTTGGGTTTTTTTAAATAAAACACTAGTTCAGACAAAGCACATAGCAAAACTTGGAAGAACCCCCAAATTCTAGGGTTTCCACCATCAATTGAATGCAGAGATGAGAGAGCAAGTAATTGAGTTGAAACAGGTTTAGAGGTATTAAAAAAGATTGAAATCTCTAACATGTTCCTTTCAGCAACAGAAACTTATGAGAAACATGATAGAAGAGGAACATGCGAAACACAGTAGGAGAGCTCAAAACACAGTTAAAGAAACTAATACGAAACATAATGAAAACATTGGATAAGAACAGTAGGAGATGCATATTAAGAAGTTTTTTCAGAAGAAACTTAACCAGAACTCAGTAGATGACACTTAATAAGAAACACTTAAGAACATAGTAAAGGAAGATACAATAGGAGAAACACACAAGATTACATTAGAGAAAAAAATACAGTAGAAGAAGCATACAAGAACACAATATATAAAGCATACAAGAACACGGTAGAAGAAAATATAAGAATACAATAGAGGCAAATACACACAAAAGAAAGTCAGAGAAATATTTGAATATTTTCAGAAAAAACCTAGATGGGAAAATAAATGGTTTTGAAAGTAGTTTTTTGAAAGAAAAGCCAGGAAAATCATTCAAAATCTTAAGGAAAGGATGGATATGGAACAGATCTAAAGAGATCAAAAAAATCTCAAAACTAGGGTTTTCAGAGGAACCCAAACGACGATAAAGGCTTGGATCTAAGAAAAAGGATCGAGACCAGGCTTTGAAATAGACATAGCTCACCGGAACAGGGCCGGAGATGGTTGTGGAACTCGAATTGACAGAGGTCTGGACATAACCCTTCATGGTCGAGTCATGTATCTTCCGTTAACCCAACGTGAAGAGCCATAGGTGGCTTGGTGGGTGGTGAAATCACCATGGATCTAGGTTAGAGGGTGGCCGGAGAAGGAGAAAAGGATTCATCGAAGAGGAGGTGATGGGAGAAGGTTCTAGAGAGAACTAGAGGTTAGAGAAATAGAGACGAGTGAGGGAAAATTAGGGGTATTGGGGGGGGGGGGTCGTTTGGTTTAATTTAGGTAGGTCAAACGGCGACCGTTGATCTGAGTGATCAACGGTCTAGATTGGATGGGGTAGGTGGGTCGGGTAGGATAATTGGGGCCTGGGTCGGGTAATCTAATTGGGCTGGGTATTGGCTTGGTCTAATTTGGGTCGGGGATTGGGTTTAATTAGGCAAGATTAGAAAGCCAAATGTGGCTATAAGTTAAATAGCCTCGTTTTCCCTCTTAATTTTTAAAAAAATAATAAACAAATTTCTGGAAATATATTAAAAGTATTAAAATGACTTATAATATATAATTATTAATTTAAAAATAAAAAATCCCATTTTATAAATATGAGACGGATTTAAACATAAAAATGGCTAATATTGCAATTATATAATTTTATCCTTAAATATACCAAATAAAATTTATAAAAATGTGTGAAAAAATATCTTAGCCATATTTTGGTACAAACATAAGAATCCAATAAATAAATCATCAAAAATGATAATTTTAGGGACCGTCATTGGGGTTTTCTTGATAAAATAGAGCAGTAAATTGATTAAAAATCTTTGAAAAAATTAAGGAAGAAGAGTAGGACTTTGGGACATCCTTATATATGCATGTACATGCTATTTTGAAAGATATTTTGCATATAAAAAATACAGAAAAAAATCTGGTATCAACAGTGTTCTGGTTGGCTTATAGGCATGCCAGCCTCTTCTAGTGCTATACATGCCTAAAGCTACCCTTGCCTAAGTGCATGGGCTATTTGAATTCTCAACCCCTGACCCTTCTTTGTATGAAGTTATCAACTCTGTATTTTGCTAAATACTATTTCCCTATCACCCTTTACCACTTTCCTTTCCCCCTTAGTTTTTAAACTCTATTCCCGCACTTCCATTATCCTCTTAGACTTAAGTTCTGACTCTCTTATGTGAGCATTGCCTTGGGACCCATGAGCTCCCTCTAAACTTGGACACATAAGGGTTGGCCCTTCCACACTGCGTTCATATCTATTCTGGTTATGTAACTTGGGTGTAAGCACTGCCCGATGTCCTTTTGAAACCCTTAGGGAACTTTGACACACTCAAGTCTGAAAGGCTTTGAAACAATGGTAGCTTATGGCAGTTTATCCCATAGCTTAGGAAGGAACCAAGAATCAGATGGTCTCTGGATGTATCTTTTATGTATTGTTCTGATGTAATTCAGTATTTCTGGCTTATAATAATTTATACTCCCTCCGTTCCAGTTTATGTGAACCTATTTCCTTTTTGGTCCGTTCCAAAAAGAATGAAACCTTTCTAAATTTGGTAACAATTTAGCTTAAACTTACAACTCTATCCTTAATGAGAAGCTTTTATAACCCCACAAATACTCTGGGACCCATATGGACTTGTTTAGGACCACAAATTCCAAAAGTCTTTATTTTTTCTGAAACTCCGTGCCCCGGTCAAACAGGTTCACATAAATTGGAACGGAGGGAGTAATAAACAACGAGGATGGCTAGTGAAAAAAGGGTGGGTAATTATGCATGTCAAGGGCCTATAGGACTACCTTAATTCTGCATACCCGAACTGCATTTTGATATCATGTCTATAGGACTTGCAATTCTGCATGTGTGATTTTGCAATTTAGAAACGTTGCTTATAGGACTTGAGATTCTGCATGCTTAATTCGGCACAATAGAAATCATGTCTATAGGATCTGTTATTATTTTATTTCTACATTTTAGATGCCATGTTATTAGGATCTAAATGGTTAAAATCAGATGTTATTAAAATCAGTACTCCTTCATAGAAATCATGCCTATAGGGATTCCCAAAGCAAGTAAACAAGAATCTGGTTTGTTTTCTATTCACGCTCAATATTAGATATCATATCCATAAGGTTTTAAAAAATCAGCAACAGTATATACCATCGCCCGAAACTAGTCTAATTTTAAAATCAGTCTACTTTGAACAAGTGCTTATGTAGCTTAATCTCTCCTTGTTAACACGATTTAGCAAGCATGCCTATACAATTTCAAACCATTCGTTTTAAGATGTGACCATGCTCAGAATCAATAATAGATGCATGTCCCTAAGGGTTCCCCTAAACACTTAGGCAAGCATTAGGCAGTAATAATAATAAAACTAAACTCACTTCTGTTATTTATTTAAGTGCTACAACTAACAGGCAGGCCTGATTCGTGCTTCCTAACGGAGTCATGTAATAGACCAAGTCTGCTATAACAATAAGGCGAAATGACTTCCTGGCCACTTAAACTTGTCGGGGTTTTAAAAGCCGATACATAAACTTATAACTTTCCCATTTGAACACTCGAACTTATTTTTTCCATAACGAATAAACATTTCTAGAAAGAGACCATGTGTGCGAGTATTACACATACACATACGTGTCATCCAGTCATCAAATGACCAATGGATGTCTTACACACGTAAGGGTGTGAAAATAGCAACTCCTTCTCTGCTTTAGCGTTCTTCTTCATCCCATTAATTATTTCAGTAGAAACCGATACAGTGAGAGGTTAGAGTCCAGCTATAGTTGCTAATCCAAGCTTACAGTCAATACTTCCATCTGAACACTTCGAACAACTTCTTCAAGCTTTTTCATATCGGTCTCATCATCCCATGGCTTGACATCCAAGAGAACTGAGGACTTGCCAGATTCTTTCTTCTTCCCTGAAGCCTTAACTGCTGCAGCACATTCTTCAGCAACCTTCTTTTCCTCTTCAGTTTCCTCACCAAATAGGTCAACGTCATCATCACCATCTTCTTCTTTAGCAGCTGAGGCCTTAGTGTCAGAAACAGGAGGAGTTGCCACTTCCTCCTTGGTGATTGGTACAGATCCCTCTACAGTGACACCGACATCTTCGCAGATACACCAGGGATTCTCAAAAGTGCATCGATGTGCTTATACCACCTAGATGCATTCACATATTCTACTGATAGGGCTTTTGCTAGATATTAATACACAGTGATATCATCCTTCGAGCTTGGTACCGGAGATGTAACTATGGGTTAGAGGGTACTCATCAAGCTTCTTAAGACCAGAATCAGAGTTAAGGTTGTAGAATGCAACAACCATTGCTTGATAATAATACAAGTCTTTCACGATCTGGCGATGAGAGAAGACTGAAGTGAAAAACAAAGAAGCTGAAGCCGCTACACTGTGAGAGAATGGGTTAGTTAAAAAAATTGTGTAGAGACCCTTAAAAATAAATGTAAATAATCTCACTTAAAATACAGTAGGACTTACTCTCTATCTATGTCAGTTGAAAGTTGACATTTTGTACTGTTGGGCATTAGGAAGGGGTTTTCACGTTCCTCAGAGTCGTGTTTGACACGCGAGCTGCTGACTAGGACCAACTGATGCCACGTGGACATGGTCAATGGTCAGGAAGCCATTTCGCCTAACAATAATGATCTCTTCCCTCAAATATTTTTAGAATCAGACCTTACTTGTTTTTTAAGTCATGCTATTAGATTATTTTGTTTGAGGAGGTATACTTGAGCCTTACTTGTTTATGTGCTTCCCCCTTGAATGTGCAGTCTTTTATATGTTTTGTATGCGCCTTAGATGTTTACCTTTGAAACTTCAAGTCAGCCTAATATCCATCCCTTTTAGGATTAATAATCCTAAGTACCTCCAGGACTGATAGGAACGGGACATGTAATAACATGTAATAGCAATCGAGACCAATCCGCGCTTTAATACCTCAATGGGTGGGAAGGGTAGATATGGATATGATGACCGGTGTGCTAATACCACGTGTAACCCCTCTTTTGTTGAGTGATTACCGGGTATTGCATTGATGTGATCCATGTTATGATTAAACCTAGGACCCCCTTCCCCTTTCTTTCTTTGTCTTAAAAAATATCTTGATTTCTTTTCAAAAATCAGCCTTTTAATAATTGCTCTTCCATACATTGTTTATTTCCAACCATTTGTGTATCAAAATCCCCTCTTACTTGAGCCTTATTTGTTTACTTGTTAATTGCACCAAATTCACAAAAAAACTATCTGTCGGGAACCACACTAGTGGATCTTGAGAGGTGCCTAACACCTTCCCCTTGGGATAATTTTAAAGCCCTTACCCTATCTCTGGTTATCAAAAGCGTAGTTGTAGTTGAATCTTGTAAGGTGTCCTAATGCACCATAAATCTTTAGGTGGCGACTCTCCAAAAATGTAAAACCCAGTTCACAAAAGGAATGAGTTGTCCCATACCCAAATGTCATAAACCCGATTCTCCCACCGCGAGGAAGGGAGAAAAGTGGCACGACACTTGTAAAGGTATGGAATTGAGTTAGATGCCACAAGCAAAACAATTTTTAGCATTGTACCTTTTCTTCTTTACATAGCCAATCATCAAGGGACCAGGTCCTTAGTTGAGCTTGATCAACCAAAATTCTAGACGACCTCTTTGAAAGTGTTCTTTACTCAACGCCTAGGTGAAGATGTCTACAACTTGGCTTCCATCTTCTAGAAAATCATATTAATCAGAACCTTTTCAACATTATCCCTCAAAAAGTGATGTCGCACATCAATATGCTTTGTCCTCTTGTGTTGTACAGGGTTCAAGCTTCAAATACACCAAAGTCTTCAAGATATTGCCTGATCTGTAGTAGTTGAGAACAACAGGAAACAACAACCACGTATTCAGCTTCAGCAGTAGAAAGAGCCATATAGTTTGTTTCTTTGCAGCCCATGAGATCAAGCATGGCCCCAAAAAATGTGTTGTTCCAGATGTTCTATTTCTATCCACCAGATATTCAACATAATCAGCATCAGCATATCCAACCAAGTCAAAAGTATCTCCTGAAAAATAGACAAGGACCAGGTCTTGCATTCCCTTAGGATACCTTAAAATTCCCTTGGCAGCCTTCAAGTGAGAGTCTTTTAGTCCAGGTTCCAATCACTATTCTGTTTGAAGGCCTAGGTACCAGGTGCCACACTTGGTTCCTCTCAACTGATGGAGTTCTTCTTGCATAACATCTACCCAGTTAGCATTTTTAATGCTTCTTTGATGTTCTTAGGCTCGATTTGAGACAAGAACACTGAGAGGAAAAACATGTTCCTTGCCTTAGAACTTGGTTGAATACCAGAGTCTATGGGTATGATTACATTTTGAAGGGATGTGAACTCTTTAGCTTCTAGTTGGATACTTGAAATTCAGAATTTGAAGGACTAGGTTCCTCCATATGTGAGTCATCATTGACATTAATAGAATCATGACTTATACTATTTTGTTTTGCATCAGAAGTACCTAATGCAGCATTAACAACCCTATGTTCAACTTCAGTTGAGGTGATAGAGGGACCAGGTTCCTCTGTGCCTTTTGGAGATTCTACTGCATCTTCTTCATCGCTCTACTTGACATAACTCATCAAATTAGTCATTCCATTTGCAATATCTATAGCTTCACCAGGAGCATTTGTGAATTCTCCGTCTTCATCATCTTTGTTATGTGACCCTTTGCCGCTATTATTGAGAACAAAACATTTTGCATCTAAAGACTCTCAGGTAAGTCAGCTTGGATTTTTTCCTATTGAGCAGTTCATAGAGAGACTTCTCGAGATGGGACATGATTATGAACTTGTTAATCAAGTAGCAGGCAGTGCTGACTGCTTCAGCACATGAACCAAGTCCTCCATAACCAACTTGTTCAACAAATAAAAAATCACATGCCCCATTCATCTTCGCCATAACTCAACATCGTCATCAATGAAACTTAAGCATGTTAGATCACCACCATGCAGATACTTAAAATCAGCAACGTAAATATTCTTGTATATTTTGTCCATTGACATAGTACACATTCTTAATTGAGTGAGTGAGTGATTTCCCAATACTTCTAACTCCTAGAGTGTACCCTTTTTAGCTATTTCCAAAGGGTACACTCTCTCCTTGGAAGGACTTAAGTGAAAGGAAATATTTTGTACTTCCAATCATATGAATTGAGCAACCGCTATCTATGTACCCTTGTAAGCTGCCCCCTTTCACTATTCCCTACACAAGAAAATCAGTATTTAGACTTAGGAACAAAAATGAGTTTGGGTCCCTTGTAATGAGGAAAGGAGTAAATCAGGGCTCATTTGGTCCAAACAGGCATTATACGTTGTTTTATGTGAAGGACCAGGTTTCTTAGCTGTAGTTACTTTTTTAGCAAAGACTTTGTTTTTCTATTGCGATTGGAATCTGTCTTTATATGTTTCCTTAAAGTGCCCAGTATTGCCACAGTGAGTGCAAAGCCAATTGTCAGGCATAGTAACGTACGTTCTATGAGGGTTTTAGGGAGTTTTGTTCTCTTTGGAACCCGATATCCTGCCTGTTTTCCCTATTGTTGGTATACATGGCAGTGAAAATATCGGAGGACCAGGTCCACTTAAGTGATTTTCCAATATCACCCTTCACTCTTCCTAGTTCTTCCCGAAGTTATTTGTTTTTCTCAAGCTCATCACACAGACTAGACTTCACTAAATTCAACTCACTTTCAAGCTTAATGTGTGCCTCTCTTGCAACTTCCTTTAGGTCTACAACCACCACTAATAGGTCATCTCTCTCATGCTCAATATTAGCATTGCTCTCAGTTAAAACCTCTTTTTCTTTATTCAAACTCTCAACGGATTCCTCTAAGTCTACTACCATAGCTACTAGATCTTCTCTCGATTGTTTTGCTTCTCTCAGTTCCACAATTAAGGCATCTTTATCATTTATAAGACTATGGTATGCATCAATTAAAATATTTGTCAAAGACATAAGTTTTTTTGGGAGAATAATACTATAGATTTGTTTGAACATTTAAGAAGTTTACCTCATCATCATCATCATCATCATCTTCTTTATCCTCATCATATTTTGCCATCAATGCAAATATGGAATCATATTTTGCAGCTTTGCTTTCAACGGCCATCATGGAGGTGTCTACTATTCATCATCATCCTCAAATTCACTAGAGGAATCTCCCCAAGCATCCAGAGCTTGATTTACAATATTATTAGCGAACTCTCTTCTCTTGAACTTTCTGTCGTGGATCGGGTTCCTCTTAACCATCTTGTTAGCATTGTGTTTGTAATGGTGCTGATTGTGGAGAGGACAATCTTTGATGAATTGTCCTGGCTTTCTGCACTTGTGACAACAATCGTATCCTTTAGTGTTTCTGCTAAAGCTGCCCTTCATGGGAATGCCTCCATTTCTATAAACCATTTTTTGAAATCTTGGTGGTCTGTCAGTTGATCGACTTTCCTCAAAGTTTGGTGGAGCAGCCGTGTAAATCCTTTCTAGGTGTTAAACTTTTAGAATGAACCCGCTATGATATCAATTGATAGAAACTAAGCGTCCACCAAGCTGTATGGAGAACCATGTTCTCTATCAGTTCCCACCGTAAGCAACATACTGTAAAACCAAACAATATAGGGAACTAGGTTCTTTATTTGTTTCCACAGTAAATCGACAGTAAATAAAGAACCAGGATTTATGATTTACAAAAGGGTTTCCTACACAATACTTCTAAGTTGTCACACCCCGAGCCTGGGGGCGAGACCGACACCTAGTGCCTTTCCTATCCTTGCATATCACTTGCAACTAAGAGACTCTGAACATGTAATGCCATACTTTGCCCATGGACCACATTACAAGATAATGTATGATGCAAAATATAAAACTAAATAGAGATTAACGCTAACTAAATGTCAACATAAAGATCGGCCGGCAAGGCCGTCATAATTACTACAACTGACGAGCCAACAAAATATACGTATAGGGCCTACAAGTCCAACATATTGCACTAACTAATAGGATATGTCTACAAGCCTCTACTAACAGATGTACTGTGATCGGAACAGAGCCTCGACCTACCTATAACATATCTACACATATACACAAGATGTACACAAAACTTCTAGACTCGGAAACTCTGAAGGATAGGGAGCTTACCAGTAAGCTGAACTCGAGAAAATACCTACTGAGGAGGTCTACCCGTCTGTTCGTCTGAACCTGTATGCATGAAATGCAGCGCCCCCAGAAAGGGATGTCAGTACGAAATAATATATCGAGTATGTAAGGCAATATACTGAAAGCTAAAACCTAACTGATAATATAATAACTGAAGCAACTGGGAGTCAAGGAAAACCTGAAGATATACTTATATGTTGATACTGACTCAACTCTCTCAGTATAGTAAGTAAAATAATTGTCCGGTCTTATAAGGCTCGATAAATGTATATATCTGCTCTACCGTAGTAGATTCACTCATAGGCACTCGGCCATACTAGTCTCTGTATCTCGACCGACTGGGCTCGCTCATAGGCGCTCGGCCACAGCAGGCTCGGTGTATCTTACCATCTGATCAGAGGTTGCCCAATATGGACCTGCCCATAGATTATAGCTCGATGGTAATGAAAATACTGTAATACTGTATACATAAACTCTCTGCTCTCTTGACTAGAAGAAAGAAATACTCAATTGAATTCGAAGTCCCCATAAGGAGAATATTGTAACTTACAAAACTAGGAAAATATATGTAACTTGCGGGACTAGCAAAATATACGTAAATTTCAGGATATAAATTTTTCTTCATGCCTCGTTATTCAACTTGTGTTATGACGAGATTATGCAAAATGAAGGAAGAGCTTAGCCTTAACATACCTGGAGTAGGAAAAAATCCGTACAATGTTCCCGAAAAAGGTTGCACCATACTCCTTTAGAATTGCCAAAATTTTAAGTTGGACTGTGGAAGATCTACGCTGCTTCAAGGTAATCACGCTACTTAATGTATAAAATCTAATATTTGGAGTGATTTGGAGAATGGTAGGTTGAAGGAATTAGGGATTGCTAATGTTATAAAATCTGATCTTTGGAGTGATTTTGGAGAATGGTAGGTTGAAGGAATTAAGAATTGCTAACGTTATAAAATCTGATCTTTGGAGTGATTTTGGAGAATGGTAGGTTGAAGGAATTAAGGATTGATAACGTTATAAATCTGATCTTTGGAGTGCTTTATGAGAATGGTAGGTTGAAGGAATTAAGGATTGCTAACGTTTTGTTTTAGTTCAAAGACTTCGATTAGGCAATTTCTGGGAAATGAAAGACATTGTAATTTTATGACAACTTAGTAAAGAATGACTAGTCATTCCTTTATAACATGGCTAGCTGCCACCTGGGGATGGGGGTGTCATATTTAATCTTTATTCACTTATTAGGAAATTAGGTAATATTTCGTTACTCGATAATTAATCAATTACCCGCATAATTAAAAATTATCTCAAATTACTTAAAATTCTACTTATTTTAAATATACTTTATATATCTTACTATCACGGTCATACGGTACCTTGTATTGTAATAGTCTATAAATATCGGGTATCAACGCTCGACCCGTATTTTATCCCAAATCGACAACCTTCAAAGAAACTCATTTTCTTTAATTCGTGTTCCCTTTCCTTCATTGCACTTACTTGTTGCTTGTTATAAATAGCATAAACATGCTAACCTCTAGATAATCTCATCCTCGAGTCTACGTCAATTATCTGAAAACAAAATTTTTAACATACGAAAAATGCGAGATGTGACCTCCTTCCCCACTTAGAAACATTCGTCCTCGAATGTCTATTCTTAGATACGTTGGGAATATTTTTGCCGGTGCCTCTTTCGTACATTAGACTAAAGCCAACCTGTACGCAGTCAGAAAACTTACTATATATGCCACACATGGCCACTGTCTATAAATAGCAACACTTGGCTCCACACAACTGTCTATTATAAATTCTGAGAGTTAAAAATGAGAGCTTATCTGATGACCTACTAGTTTGAATAGAGCTGTGTTGAGGTATCCCACCTCGAGCCATATCTTCAGTTTGAAATAGGCGGGGGTATTTAGATTTCATTTCTTGATCTGCTTCCCACGTCATCTTTTCCACCTTTTTACTTCTCCATAAAATCTTCACGTATGCTATCTCCTTATTTCGTAGCTTGCAGATTTGTCGGTCTAGGATGGCAACCGGAATTTCCTCATATGATAAGTCCTCTGTAATTTGTACATCATCCGTGGGCACCACTCGGGTAGGATCGCCAATGCACTTTCGTGACATAGATACGTAAAAAACTGGATGAACAAACTCCAATTCTGAGGGAAATTCTAACTCATAAGCTACTTGGCCCACTCTTCGAATGATCCTATAAGGTCCAATATGCCGTGGGATAAGTTTGCCTTTCTTCCCAAACCTCATCACACCTTTCATAGGTGACACCTTTCATAGGTAACACCTTTAAGAATACCCAATCATCAACCCCGAACTCTAAATCTCATCGCCGCACGTTCGGATAGAACTTCTGACGACTGAGCTGTCAGTAGTCGCTCTCGAATAAGCTTTACTTTTTCTATAGCCTACTGAACCAAGTCTGGCCCACATAACCTAGATTCTCCAACACCAAACCACCCATTATGAGATCTGCACCTGCACCTTTACAAAGCCTCGTACGGAGCCATCTGGATACAGGAGTGATAACTGTTATTATATGCAAACTCGATAAGAGGCAGATGTTTATCCCAATTTCTTTTAAAATCCAGCACACACGCTCGTAACATATCCTCAAGTATCTAAATTGTTCGCTTGTCTTGTCCATCATTTTGTGGATGAAAAGCTATGTTGAAACTCACCTGAGTCCCAAGACATTTATGAAATGACCTCCAAAAATGTGCTGTAAACTGGACACCACAGTCAGATATAATAGATATTGGCACTCTGTGTAGTCGCACTATCTCTTTAATATATAACTTTGCATAATCTTCTACTGTATATGTAGATCTGACCGGTAGAAATGAGCTGATTTCGTAATCCTATCAACTATCACCCATATGGAATCGAACTTACAATGAGAACAAGGTAAACCCGTGATAAAGTTCATATTTATCGCCTCCCATTTCCATGTCGCGACCTCTATAGTCTGCATTAGCCCCGGGATCCCTATAGTCTGCATTAGCCCTCCAGGCTTCTGGTACTCTATCTTCACTTGCTAGAAACTAGGACACTAAGCGACATACTCAGTAATGTTCTTCTTCATATCTTTCCACCAATATACCTCCTTAATGTCATGATACATCTTCGTCGACCCAGGGTGAATGGTATACCACGAATAACGTGCCTCTGACATAATCCTATCTCATAGCCCTGACATCTGGAACACATAAACGACTCCTATATCTGAGAATCCCATCTTCCTTGAGTTCTAACAACAACTTCTTCTATTACGGAGCTCGCTCTGATGGATTTAAGGTGTTTTAATCTATGTTTTGATGATCTAACAAACTTTCTGTATGGAACCAGATAAAAGAGTCAGGGGGAACATACGGGGAAACATGTTTAAGTAAGGGCATAAAGTCAGGGGGAACCTGTGGTCTCCTGTTATTCAATGTGGTTCTCTGAACTCTAACTTCTCGTTTTCAATGCTAAGTTTGTCATTCTCAAAAAGGGGGAAATTGATAGGTTTCCAATATCTTTGCCTTGTGTTTTTATGATGTAACAAACTTAATGTCAAGAACCAGATAGGGAACCCAACTCACTTGTATTACACTGCATCTAATGGATTCCAGCCAAATGTGAACTTGCTACAGCTTCAGGAGGTAGGAACCCAGACAAGGACCTGATACTCTTGTGGGTTCCTCACGGCAGTACAAAGTCAATTGGACATAGTTGGAAATGAAGATTCTGCTGTACTGCACTGTTCCCAGCGCCCACTCATTCTCTGATCAACTAAAGTACAATGAGTTTATACAAAATATCATTCAAGTTACTCAACTTAAGACAATTTGGGTAGTGTGCAAAAGTACCAGATTAGGAACCTGATCCCTTGGTGCTCCCCTGACAAAAGTACAAGTCAACTATACAGCTGGAACACAACTACAAAGAGTGATTGTCCGTAACAGTACAAAGAGGAACACAACAAGGACTTGGTCCCTTAGGGTTCTTTGACAGAAGTACAAGTCAACTATAAAGCTGGAACGCAACTGAGTGACTATCCGCAACTATACAAAGAAGAACACAATAGGGACCCGATACCTTAGGATTCTCTGATAAAAGTACAAGTCAACTACAACTGGAAAGCAATTGCAGAAAGTGGCTGCCTGCAATAGTGCAGCAGACAGTGCAACAGTCACTTCCCACTGAGATTGGACATCACTAAGGATGTCTTGTGTAGTATAAACCTTATGCAAGGCATAAGATTCAGGTTCAACACTTGGAAATAAAAGATCAAAAATTCTCTCAAATGCTCAAGAACCTCATCAAGAACAAAGCTGCTGCAACCTCAAGGACCTGATCCAAGATTGAGGATATCTTAAGTCCTTAGGGTTGTTGAGTCTTTCTTACGTGTTCTTCATTGTAACTCGTAACCTTTATTAGAAGCGTTGATTTGGAATCCATTGTAAATCCATAAACTCCCTGAGTTTATGGTGTGGCTAGGTTGAGTCATAAGCAAAAGACTTTATAGCCGTAGTGTGACAAAGTGGCTTGTGGTGGAAACATCACAAGTTAGTCAAAGCCTTTGTAACTGTAGAGAGACAAATTGGCTTGTGGTGGAAATACCACAAGTTAGTCAAATTCTTTATAACTAGGATAGTTATAGCATGTCTTGTGATGAGAGAATCACAAGTTAGTTGAACTCTTTGCAATAGGGTTATTGTAAAGTGTCTTGTAATAGTGGGATTGCAATTTAGTAAAGTTAAAAGCCTATAGGTGTAGGTCGTGGTTTTTTGATCCCTTTGTGTGCAATTTTTTCATGTAAAAATCCTCTACCTTATTTACATTTAGCTTTACTAGCATTCACACCAGTACCCGATAAAGGACTGGGTATTCTACTATTTGGTAGTTTCACACAAACTTAGCAATGTACCAAACTAATATAGGACCAGATCGCTATACAATTTGGTTTATCAGTATTTTCAGAGGAAAGATATAGAGAACCGGGTTCTCTATACAGTCTGGTGGACTCACAGTTTCTAACAAGTGTTAACAGAGCAGGTTCTTACTATCATGCTAACACATAGGAAGGATCCTCGTGGCCGCTCCACCAACTCTTGAAAGGATAAAACTAAAGAAGGAAAAGTACCGAGTGCTCAAAGCTGATAAAAATGATTCGAGTGAGAAAGACAGTGACATGGCATACTTAACCAAAAGGTTTCAGAAGATGGTCAGAAGAAATGCAGAAGTGCTAAAAAGGAACTACTCTAACAGATCAAAGAACAATAATCAGTGTTACAAGTGTAGAAAGGCTGGACACTTCATGAAAAATTGTCCTCTCTTGAAGCAAGAATTCTCCAAGAACTTCAAGAGAAAAAGATCCGCTAACAATGTGGTGAAACAAGTTTTTGCTATTGGTGAGTCTGAAGATAAAACTGATGCTGGTGATAGCTCCATGAAGGCAAGTGAAGGCGAGGAAAATGATTATAACTCAAATTTTGCTTTAATGGCTCAATCAGATAATGATGAAGACGATCACAACAAAGAGGTAAATTTCAGGGATGTTCAGAGAAATCTGAAATCCTATTCTCCAAGAAAACTCATGTCTTTAGCTAATGTATTAATCAATGCCTTTCATAGTCTTATGGAGGATAGGGATTCTTTGACCTTAGAATTAGCAGAATCTGAACATACTAGAGACGACTTAGTAGTTGTAGTTATTGACCGTAAGAAAACCATTAAAATTTTTAGAAAAGAAAAGAATGATCTTTTGGCAGAAACTACAGACCTAAGGGATACAATAGTGAAACCTTGGACTGAGTTAAAACCTGAAAATTCTGGAAAAGGAAAGGAGATAGCCATTGAGGAACACATTAGGCTTGAAAATGAGTTGAAAGCTGCTAGAACTAGGATATGGGGTGAACTCGAGAAAAATAGCCAGTTTCAAGCTGAATTGAAGAGTGTAAAAAGTGATCTTGAGAAATCTCTCAATTGGACCTGATCCTCAGATGCTGTAACTACCGTGTACTTCAACAATAGTGGAAACAGGCAGGGAATCGGGTTCTAAAAGGAGAAAACTCCTTACAACCCTCACAGTAACTACGTCACAGTTCCTGATAACTGGCTGTGTACCCACTGTAGGACAATGTGCACTTTAAAGAAAATTGCCAGGCCATGGCTCAATCTTTTCAGAAAAACAAAGTGCTTACTAATATAATGACTACTAACAGGGGACCAGGTACCGCTCGCAAGAAACCAATGTTGCTTGCATGGACTAGAAAAGCCCTTATCCATCCCGTCTATCATAACAAGGGACCCAAACTAGTTTGGGTTCCTAAATCTAACCCATAATTTAGATGTGCAGGGAATAGTGGGAGGAAGCAGACTGCATTAAATCATGGACAATAGATGCTTAAAGCACATGACTGAAAATACCATGAATTTTCTCTCACTGAAAGCCCTGCAAGGAAGGGATGTACCCTTGGAAAATGGAAAGAAAGAATGTGAGCACGTGATTTTTTCCCTATATAAATTACTCCCATAAATCCAAAATAAAATAATTCTTTTTCAGTATGTGCAAGTTTGTAGTTTTTTGTGGCATTTTCTGTTAATTGTTTGTATTTTTGTCTGTGCATTTTAATTAGTAAAAATACAAAAATATATGTGCATTTGAATTTAGAATCCTATTTCGTGTTTGTTTTTAGGTTAATTAGTTAATTAATTATGACAAATATGAAAGAAAATAACAAAAATAGTTTATTTTGCATTTTTGATTTTTGAATTTTTGAATTTTATAGTTTTCTTTTAATTAGGACTTAGTTAATTTTGGAGAATGCAATTAGTTATTAATTTTGTTTTAGAGTTAAATCAGGTTTTTATTTTTGTATTCAATAAAATCTGAAAAAAGGAAAAAAAGAAAAAGAAAAAGAAATTGGAAAGAAAATGGTTGCATTAATAAAAGATTAATTGTTTGGGGAAATGTTTTAAATTTTCCAGGCCCAAACCATCCCTTCCCTTGAAAACTATCCAAACCCACCTAAATACCCGTCCCAAATGGCCCAAAACCCATTCCCAAAATATCCGGTCCCTTTACCTCCTAAACGACCCCGTTCCGTCAAAATTCAATCCGAGTAGTCGAGGTAATCTAATCCAGCGGCCCCGAGGTAGGGTTCACTTGATATAAAACTGTCCTAACACCCCTATCCCCTCTCTCTTAGACCCCCCATCCCATGACAGTCTCCCATAACTCCGCCCTGAACAACCGCTGCCGCCCGCCGCCTACCGAAAATCGCCGAAGGCGACGGCCGGCATTCAATCACTGTGAAAATAACACCCTCGCTTCTCCTCCACCTCTCCATCCTAGATCCACACCCCGCTTCCCTCAAAACTCACTCAAACTTCTCGAATTTTTGTTCGAAGTCATGAACCCCATACTTGCATCAAAATCAAATATCGATCAAACTTCTCCATACAGGCGACCAAAGTGAACAGCAACGCAGTGGAGGCGATATGGCCACTACTTCACCGTTTGACGATGGAAAGCCACCGGAACAGTCCCAAAATGAGCGGAATACTATTGCGCACCACCTCCCAAAAGTTTCATCCAAAATTCCTCTCCAGCTGCTGCAGATCTTCAACATAGTGCAGGGATCACTATTGTGGAAAATCGCCCGAAGCCTTCTGAAATTTCCCACATTAATTCTGGGCCAAATCTTTAAATTGTCAACCGTGGATATTTTTCTACATACCAAGGTGCATCTTCCCACCAATTTTCAGCCAATTCCACCTTCGAAATTGTTCCCTCCGACCTTCTGCAAATCGCGGTGTTAATGAAATCTCTGGAGATGGAGTTCCAGCCATTCAAATTGGATAAGCTTGGTATCAAAATAACCCCCTCGATTAGGAGAACAAGTTTGCATCATCAATTTCAATTGGGGACCCAACAATTGCTCCAATTTTACAATCGAAGCTCCCAACCATCGTGACTGTCACATGTGTTCGACAAAATGACATCTTCACATTTGAGCAAACTGGGAACAAACCAATCATAGGAAATGCTTCTCCAACTGCTGAAGATCATCTCAGCAAAGTTTCAAGCCAATCCACTTAAGTAATTGATCACCATGATCAACTGTCAAGCTTAGACCTTCACCAACTAGCCGGACATGGTATTCCGGGGAAATTCACGGCACCAAACCAATGCCAATATGTTTCTGCACCTCAGGGGATTGTTCTAAAACCATCAGCTCAAAATATAAAATGGCCATTGGTGTCGAATCCTCAAAATAGTCCAATTGAGCACTGTATCTACGTAGGTGTTCGGCCAAATTTCACCCCTTCTTTTATGCCAATTGGAACTTCTCCTGTCATTGGAATCTCTTCAACATCTCCTAAGGATCCGTTCTACCAAGTTTCAAACAAATCTTCTATGGCAATCAATCACCAAGCTCATCTGTTATCTTTTTGAGTTATCCATGACCAGTCACCTCTCCTAATAGAAATGCACATTAGGCCTGGTAATGCTACCAGATATTTCAAGTTCCTTAACTGCTGGACTGAAAATGCCTCCTTCATGTCTGTGGTACAAGAAACCTGGAAACAGCAGATTTGTGGTGGTGTAATGTGGATTTTTCATCAAAAAATAAAAGCCCTAAGTTCTGCTCTATCTAAATGGTCTATAAAGGAATATGGGGACATATTTTAAAAAGCCAAGGAATTTGAAGAAAAAGTTAGAAAAGCTGAAGAGGTATGGGCTCAATCTAACCAGGAATTAGATAGAATCATTGCCCATGAACTCACTGCCCAATACATCAAGAACCTGAAGATTGAGGAAGCCGTTCTGAAGCAAAAACCCAACTCCAATGGTTCAAACAAGGAGATACAAACTCCAAGTATTTCCACAGTTTGATTATAGGTAGAAGGAGGAAATTGTACATTCACAAAATAAAAAATGATGATGATGATTGGATCTATGGAGATGAAGGAATTGGAGAAGCTGCCTATGACCACTTCCAACGGCTCTTTACTGATCCAGGAGGCATTGCTAGAGAGGATATTTTGGCCTACATTCCTTCTATGGTGATAGCTAAAGATAATGAAGAACTGAACAAAGATCCTTCTATGGAAGAGCTAAAACACACTATTTTCTCAATGAACCCCACAAGTGCAGCTGGCCCTGATGGGTTTAATGGGAAATTTTTTCAACACTGTCGGGATATCATCAAGGATGACCTCTTTAATGTGGTGACCACCTTATTCTGTGGTCAGTCCATGCCTAGATACATGACTCATGCCTGTTTAGTCTTGCTTCCTAAGGTGGAATTTCCCAACACCTTATCTGAATTCAGACCCATAAGCTTGAGAAACTCCCTTAACAAGATCATTTCCAAAACCATATGTTACAGAATTGCTCATATTCTTCCTAGAATCATCACTCCTAATCAGACTGAATCTGTTAAAGGCAGGAATATTTCTGAGAATATTATGTTGGCTCAAAAAATTGTTCAAGGTATCAAAAAGCCTAACAGAGGTTCTAATGTGGTAATCAAGTTGGACATGGCAAAAGCATATGATAGGGTCTCTTGGTCTTTCACTTGTATCATGATGAGAAGATTGGGCTTTAGTGAGAAAATAATTGATATGGTGTAGAGAAATTTGTCCAACAATTGGTATTCAGTGATTATCAATGGAACCAGGTGTGGATTCTTTCATTCTACAAGAGGCCTCAAACAAGGAGATCCATTGGCTCCCTCCCTATTCATTATGGGGGCAGAGCTTCTCTCAAGAATGCTTAACAACCTCACCCATGACCAGTTCTTCAATGGTTTCTACATGGAGAAAAATGGCCCCCAAATTACACATCTCAGCTTTGCTGATGATGTGATCATTTTTACCTCTGGTTGCAGAACATCACTCAGGAAGATTATGAAGATCCTCCATGACTATGAGCAAGTGTCTGGTCAGCAGATCAACAAGCATAAAAGCCACTTCATGACTACTCCATCTACCCTTTATCACACCAACAGAAGAATTCAGCAAGTTACTGGCTTCACTAAGAGAGACTCCCACATTACCTACCTTGGATGCCCTCTATATATTGGCAGAAAAAGGATTGCTCATTTCAATTGCCTGGTATCCAAAGTAGTCAGTAGGATCAGGGGATGGCATGGGAGATTACTATCATATGGGGGAAGAATGACTTTTATCAAACATGTTTTGCAATCCCTTCCAATCCATCTGCTATCAGTTGTTACACCTCCAAAGACTATCCTCAAGAAGATTGAAAATTTGGCAGCTAACTTCTTCTGGGGAATGGATAAGGAAAGAAACAAGTACCACTGGGCTTCTTAGTACAAACTATCCCGTCCAAAAGAGGAAGGAGGCATTGGCTTGAGGTCCATTGAAGATGTATGTAGAGCTATGGAGTTCAAACAATAGTGGTGGTGCAGAGCTAAGAAGACCCTTTGGAGTAGTTTTTTACTTGCTAAATACTGCAAGAGATCTCATCCCATATCCAAAAAATGGGACTCTGGGCAATCTCATACATGGAGAAGAATGAAGTGCAACAAAACAGAAGGTGAGGCTCAAATTGAATGGAGACTTCACTCAGGAAATTCAAGCTTCTGGTGGGATAATTGGCTAGGTACTGGACATCTAGCAAGCTTCAGACATAGTAGTGGCAGACTTGGCAAGGTGAAAGTATCTTATTTCTGGTCTGATGGGCAATGGGATATTTAGAAACTTCATCAAGTAGCTCCCATGCACATGATCCCTCTCATCCTCCAAGTTCAGATCTACTACAATCTCCACACTCCTGACAAAGCAATCTGGCAACCCACCACTTCTAGGAATTTCACTTGTGGTTCTGCTTTTAGTGATTAGAGAAAAGAAAACTGTCTCAATAACCAATAAAATGACATGGCATAATCACATTCACCTCAAATGGTCATTCTTCCTATTGAGGGAACTAAGGAACAAACTGCCCACAGATGGCAGAGGCGCTAGGTTGGGCTTCCTACTGTCAACAGATGTGTCTGTTGCTCCAATCATTCTGAAATGACAATTGACCATGTATTCAGTACAGGAAACATTGCCAGGATCATTTGGAAACACTTCAATGCACCTATTTGAATCCAAAGCTCTATGCAATCTCTCAGAATCACCTTGATGAATTGGTGGATTCAAACAGGGAAAAATGAAGTGCAGAAGCTCCTCCTAAATACCATGCCCATCATAATCATCTGGACCTTGTGGAAAAACAGATGAGCTGGCAAGTATGGAGGGAAAACATCATTTGTTAGCCGAACTGTGTTCTCTATCACCTCTGATCTCCTCCTGCTACTCAGAACATCATACACCAATGTCAAATGGCCATCCAATTGGATTGAAATTTATCAAATCACCGAAGACCTGCAACATCACATTTCAGTGCAGCATGTTGTATGGAGGAGGCCAAGCCATAGTTATGTCAAAGTGAGTTCAGATGTCGGTGCCCTTGATAACCCTTGGAAAATTGGAGCAGACATCATCATCAGGGATCATGAAGGACAGTTCATCCATGCAATTGCAAGTCCCCTTGGTATTGGTACCAATAACCAAGCATAAACTGCAGATGCATACATTAGCATCAAATGAGGCATTGATCATGGCTTCTCCAAAATCCATCTAGAAGCGGATTCCATTCTCCTCATTCCTTGGCTTATTACCAACTCTGACCCCCCTGGTCCCTAACTATCCAAGTCCAGAAAATCAAAGCCATGAACCAACATTGTGAGGACATTAAATACTCACATGTTTTTAGAGAAGCCACCTGTCCTGCTGATTCCTTATCTAAACGCAGTCATGGCCTCACCTCTTTGACTCACTTCAATAATCAAATGGAACTCCCAGCTCATATAAGGGGTCAGTTAATTCTGGATCAAAGGGGCACCAAGTTGGATCACCATTTGGCAGTTCCTCGAGCAAGCTTAATGCGAGGGCTCCAGCTTTTGTACCTAGAAACTCTACAAGAGAAGATAATAAAAATGCAACAACACCATCAAAAGATGGCCAACAACACGTTAGTACAAATACTCCAGGTGGTAATGCGATGCAAATGGCAGTAACAGCTAATACTGGGCAGCAGCAACTTCTTAGAAACACTCCAGCTGCAACCTTTGTTGATGGTCAAAATGCAGAAGCACCAACAAATGCTGGACAGCAGAAACAGATTTTAAGAACTTCAGGTGCTGTAGCAATACCTTTAAATGCTGGACAACAGCAGCAGGTTATAAAGGCACCAGTTATCATGTTGGAGGACAGGGAGCTACTGGATGCGTTGGTAAGTTCTACACGTCTAAACTCACTAAATCCATTTCAAGTTGTTAGTACTAGTCGTGTGAGTAAGAGTAGGAATAAAGTGCAAGGCATAGAACAACAACAAAACAAGGCAACTTTGGCAAACACACAAAGTGAAAATGCCTTGATGACATAAGATTTTATTCAAGACATGCCAAATCCAGTGAATGTGGGCAGAGATATATATGAAAAGGGAGAGGAAGATGAAATCAGAGGTACACCAGCTGGTATAGGATTGCAATAATACTAAACAAATATGGACAATTACCTTTTTCTACCATTGTCATTTAAGGAAATCCCCTTGCCATCTTTTGAACTATAATCACCCCTCTGCTTCTTAAGCATGAGAGACCTAATCAGTGTTTTACAATGACTTAAAACAAAAGTGCATATGCAAAGTCTAAGAAGCCAAACACTAAGCAATAAAATAACCATATGCAGGTAAATTAATTCAAAGGACAAAAACACAGGAGAATAGAGGTTAAAACAATTTTCACCATAAAAAGAGATTGCTCAGCTAATTCGTTTATATAGAATTGTAGCTCCTTAAGCAATTTAAAAGGCATAAATATATAGAAACAGACCCGGAGGCGATGTTTCATGATCACAGACATATACACGCATTCCACCCTGCATAAAGTTTCAAAATAAGTGGAGATCACAAGAAAATGAAAGAAACATTACTAAAAAGAATTTTTTAGGTGACAATCGGAGTCGAGAGCTCACAGGAAATGGATGTAAATGGCCACCCTCGCAATGTAGTCTTGTTTTCTAACTGGGATTTTCATATATGGCTGCAATGAATTGAACTCCAGCGACCATGTTTCCTCCATTTTTCGTCTTTTAATTAGTAGATAAGCTGTATATAAATCTGGATCTAACCAAATCCGAGCAAAAAGAATTTTTCAGGTGACGTATATGTTATCCAGCAAACTCCATGAAAATGACAGATCTGGACTTACATCCTTGCCTAATCTTCTGCTTCTTGTTTTACATCCTTACAGTTTATGAAACAGACTCGAATCTCACCGGACTTTGGCGGGATTTTGTTGGAACATGGCCAGAGATTTATTTCGGCGACCTTTGCATTTCTGGTATTGTATCTCTGTCTCCAGTATTCTTACCGTTGAGGGATGCGACTGTCTATAACTATCTTCTGATTGTTGTTGCTCCATTGGTTACTTTTTGATCTAACACCACTGTGAACACTATAGAAATCAGCGATTATTATTTTGTTTTTGGTTCACATCTTTGTTCGTTACATGTTCTAATGAGTAAAGAGGCAAAATGCCATTTGGGTCTGACTAACACCAAAAAAAAAAATTTGAGAGGGAATATACTAAGGCGGGATATGATTTAGCGAAAAATTGAAATTGGAGGCAACATTAAAAGTAAAAACAATAGTTTTATTGCCTATTCTCTTGAATGACCATTAAAAGTATATTAATTACTGGTTAATATTTATTGGCCGCTAATATTTGCCTTCCATGAATAAATTAGCGGCAATTAGTTTATTACTGCTAAATAATTGCCGCTAAATCCTCTTTTTGTTATAGTGAATGGACGTTCGGGTGGCTGTCAGTCGGAGAGGTAATCTATATGTCGGCTGAGGAGTGTTTTCTGCTGTTGATGGGTCTTCGGAGTATCCAGCCTTATGCTCCGCATAGAGTCCTATGTCAGTTAGGCCGATACCAGACCATCCTACACGATGAAGATTTGAGTCGACATGTCATTGAGTTAGAACCCAAAGCTGCCTTTCCAGAAGAAAAAGTGCGTCGGATTTGGCATCAGTGCAAATTCAAAGAGCCTAAAACTCATGTACGAGATCTATTTAGAGGAGAGTTTGTGCTTGGCTACCCTGTTTGGTATGGTAAAAGATCCCGAGTTCATCAGGAGTCTGAAAGGCCCGCAAAGAGACTACATGTCCAACAGTTCACCGATGGAGCATACGTGCAATGGGACTAGTTGACCAAAGAAAATGAGTACAGAGCCACCACAAGCAGGTTAGAAAAGCAAGTCATGGACCTCTAGTTTGAAAATGAATTGCAAGCTGCTGCAGATGAGGGAGAAAAGAAAAAACTAACTCAGGAAAATCAAGCCCTCAAAGATCAAATCCGTAAGATGAAAATAGCTGCTAGAAACCCGGAAAGAAGTCGGGCCGACAAAAATCTTATAAGCAGTCTGAAAAATAAAGTCCTTGATTGTTAGGAAGACCTAGAAAAGTCTAAGGCCAGTTTAGCAAAAATTCAGGCACAATGTGCAAAGAACGCGGAAGAGCGGGCACGATTTGTGTAACAAATGAAAAAGAACTATGAAGGGACAATCACCAGCTTGAAGAGAAAAGTAACTACCCTCGAGAATGAGGCAGCCAAGCTGGCCCAGGATTTTAAAGCTGACAGGGAACACTATGATGAATTGATGGCTCAGATGGAGGAGGAAGTGCAACAGTTGCAAAACCAACATCTCCACGACACTCAGGTGTTAGAAGCCCGTAATCACCAAGTCGGGCGTCTGCTTCAGGAAAAGGGTAGGCTCCGAGAGAGGGTCATGGCCATTACCAATGACATAGTTGTGAAATGCCAAGCATGTGAGGATATGACCCGCACCACTTTCTTCGCGGCGGAGATGACATTTTTCCGACAAATCATGAGTGGTTTAGAGAGGCTCCAAAGGGATCTTGCATATAGTCCTGTGGTGAGGCCAAATGATGCCCCGCGGGCCCCAGGAGCATTCGAGGCATTAATGTATTCGTGATCTTTGCTTGAGTCTATACTTTCTTGCTGTTGAAGTCTATCAGTTTGTTTTGAGTCAGTTAGTTCTTTTGAGTCTATATTTTTGTCTTTCCAGATTTTGTTAGTTGTTTTTGAGTTTGTGAGTTTTTGAGTCGTTGTATCAAAGTATTTGCTTTTTATGAAAAATTGAAAATCCCAAAATATTTTTGTTGTTATTTTTCATTCCCCAAGAACTATGCTTGGTATGATTCATGCAGGGTCATGATATATAGGCAATCTCCATAGGATTCGAACGTAACCAAATACAAAAGAGGAAAAGAAAAAGAGAGGAAAAAAGAGAGGAAAAGAAAAGAAAAAAGAGAGAAAATAAGAAACCAAGAGAAGGAAACAACGACAAAACAAGACGGAGAAATGGGAGAATAAAAATAAAGAGAAAGAAAAGGCAAGGATGAAAAAGAGAATAAAAAAGAAAAGAAAAAGAAAAGAAGTTGCAAACAGAAATAGGGATAGTCGGGATGACGCATGCAACCGGTCAAAGGCATAATAGAAATGGTTAACTGATAGGTGTATTCATGCCCCAAAATGTGTAGTTACTAATCTGTTAAAGCCCTAATCACTAATGAGGTTGTTGTTGATGTATTGAGTCCAGGCAGGTGGTTAGTTGATTGGTATTCTGGCACCTCACTCCTATAACACCCGGTCCAAGGACAAACTAAACATGGCCAACCAAGAACTAGAGGTGAGTATTGTCAATCCGTCAAGAGAGGTGGATGAATTGGATGTTAATGCGATGAAAGAATAGATGCATAAGTTGAAGAAACAAATGGCCAAAATGTACTAGTTGAGGCAGCCAACAAGAATATAAAGAAGATACTCCGGAAAATAGTGGAGGGTTCTAAACAGTGGCATGAAAAGCTGCCTTTTGCATTACTAGGATATCGCACTACTGTTCGTACTTCAGTAGGGGCGACACCTTATTTGTTGGTATATGGAACTGAAGCAGTGATACCTGCAGAAGTGGAGATCCCATCCCTTCGAATTGTCGCAGAAGCCAAAATTGATGATGATGAATGGGTCAAAACCCCCCTGGAGCAATTTAGATTGATCAATGAGAAAAGATTGGCAGTAGTGTGTCATGGCCAATTGTATCAACAAAGAATGGCAAGAACATATAATAAGAAGGTACGTCCACAAAAGTTTGAAGTGGGTCAGCAAGTGTTGAGACGTATTCTTCCACATCAGACTGAGGGCAAAGGCAAGTTCGCCCAAAATTGGTAGAGGCCGTTCATCGTGACGAGAGTGTTGTCCAATGACACTTTGTATTTAACAGACATAGAAGGAAAGTTTGTTTAAATCGCCATCAATTTCGATGCGGTCAAGAGATATTATGTATGATTTTCTTTGGTTTAGTTGTATTTTGTTGTACTTGGCATATTTTGAAGATTGGAATGACGAAGGCATTTTGTTCTGCTATCTAAACACTTTATCCTTTGTTACCCCTTTGAGCCTTATTTATTTTCTTCCATACCCCCATTTTAGAATCACTAGTAAAGATCAGAAACACAAGTGTGAAAGACAACTAAAGAAAATAAAGAAAAAGGAAGAAGAAAGAAAAAAAGAGAAGAAAAAGATAAAAAAACAAAGAAAAAGGAAAGAAAAAAAACAAAACAACAAAAAAGAGAAAAAGAAGAAAGAAAAGAAAAGAAGAGAAGAGAAAGCGGAAGAAAAGAAAGAAAATCACAACAACAAAAGCAATTTCAATGACATGAACTACGTTCGATCTGATCCCTTTTTAAGGATACGTAGGCAGCCTCACGATTCAGTCCCATCAAAACAAAAATCCAAAAGTCCCCAAGCAAGAAACTAAGGCAGAAGTTGCGGTGGTGGTAAGAAATTTAATTTCGAAAGTTGTAATGTTAAACCCATTTGAATTGTTTTGAGCCTTTAATACCCTTTCTTTCTAACCCTATCCAAAAGCCCATATTACAGTCCAAAGAACGACCTTCTGATTAGTCTTCAAGAAATGCCAAGTCGAGCAAGAAGAGGTGATTCCTATCAGGGGCAGCACTCTGGTCAAAGCAGGAAAAATAATAAAAATGAGAGAGCCTTATTGGTGAAAACCCTCACGGGCATCGTAAGGCGATGGGAACTGAGAGAAAGAAAAAAAATGAAAGAGTCTTATTGGTGAAAACCCTCGCGGTACCATAAGGTGATGGGAGTCGAGAGAAATAAAAAATGAGAGAGTCTTATTGGTAAAAACCCTCACGGGCACCTTGAGGCGAAAATGAGTTGACAGATTAACAAATGAGAGAGGTCTGTTGGTGAAAACCTTTTAGGCCACCGCAGGATGAACAAGGTTAAGGTTTGCGTGAAGAAATTAGGTAATGGAATCCCGGGGCAACAAAGTATGGTAACTAAAAGTTGGTTGGTTGGACAGATTGGGCCAGTTAATCCAAAATGCATGTCATGATAATTGGTGCCAGTTGTTCCACTCAGATAAGTCTCTTTTCCTTTTCCTTTTTAGCAATTCGTCCGGTCTAGGATTTTCTTTATCCTTAACTCTTAAGGTCATTGCATTTCATTTCTTTTGGGGTTATATTTCTCTAAGATGTTCGAATGTCAGTCTTGTTCAAAGAAAATAAGAAAGGATTTCAAAGCTCACTATTAGCTTCCAAAATGAAAAGCACAATGTGGCCAGAACATACCAAAGATAGGAGGATGTAAAGTGGGATAAGGGGAATCACCGGAAGTTCATCGGTGGAATTATTTGGTAATTTCACGGGAGATGCAAAGGTTCAGATAAAAGGGTCAAAGATGTAAAAAACGGCTTGGGTATAGAACACTCGGGTCATCAAAGGTCATATGGTTTGGAATTCAGTCAGAAAGTCAAGCAGCTCAGGGCCAGTCCATGGAAGCAGGTCAAAACAAAACATGGCAGCGGAGAGACGTCCAACAAGAATGCCATCAACCAATCACCACATTTCAAACTGAAAATTTTTTCTTTGATTGAAACAGAGGCAGAAATTTTTGTTTGTTTCGGAAGAACTCTCTATAGGGGAAGAGCAAGCACCTAACAGGTTTGATCGTAAACTCTCAGGACCCTCCTCTAAAATGGGACTTAGTTAAATTTTAAAGCAATCATGAATGGCATAGTTTAGCATAAGGAATATAAGCAAAGTTTGCATGTTTAAGATAGGATTCAATTAGGAGTTTTCAGGACCTTCCATGAATAATGGGACCTAGTTTTAAGATTTCCATTGGATAACAAGATGCAGCGTAAATTCTGTTGTAGGGTAGTATAATTCATTCATAAATTGTCATTTTTAAGAAAAGACTTGATTTTGATTTTCAGGACCTTCCTGGATAATAGGATGTAGTTTTAAGACCCTCTTAGATAACAGGGCTTACCAAAAGTAATACCTTTAGAAGATATAACTTAGGTTTATAATTATCGTTCAATTAAGAGTTGTCAGGACCTCCATCGATAATAGGACCTAGCTTTTAAATTCTTAGTAATAGTTGGCAGAAGAATTCAGTTTAACACCCACCTATGTGCCCAACTACCAAACTGGGCAGAAGATCTTCTTTGTTTTGTAAATCAGGTACCCGCTTGGAGAACACGATGAAATAATTCAAGTTCAGCAGTCAGGAGCCCGCCTGGATAACAAGGGAATACATTTCAAGTTTAGCAATCAGGAGCCCGCCTGGAAAGCATGGGAATACATTCAAGTTTAGCAATCAGGAGCCCGCCTGTAGAGCAGGGAATACATTCAAGTTTAGAAATTAGGATCCCGCCTGGAGAGCAGGGAATACATTAAAGTTTAACAATCAGGAGCCCGCCTGGAGAACATAGGAATACATTTCAAGTTCAGCAATCAGGAGCCTGCCCGGAGAGCAAGGGGATACAATTCAAGTTCAGCAATCAGGAGCCCGCCTGGAGAACATAGGAATACATTTCAGGTTCAGCAGTTAGGAGCCCGCCTAGAGAGCATGGGAATACATTTCAAAGTTCAGCAATCAAGAGCCCTCTTGGGGAACATGGGAATACATTTCAAGTTCAACAGTCAGGAGCCCGCCTGGAGAGCATGGGAATACATTCCAAAGTTCAGCTATCAGGAGCCCGCCTGGAGAACATGGGAATACATTTCAAGTTCAGCAATCAGGAGCCCGCCTAGAGAACATGGGGAAAACATTTCAAGTTCAGCAATCAGGAGCCCGCCTGGAGAACACGGGAACATATTTCAAGTTCAGCAGTCAGGAGCCCGCCTGGAGAGCATTGGAATACATTTCAAGTTTAACAGTCAGGAGCCCGCCTGGAGAGCATGAGAATACATTTCAAAGTTCAGCAATCAGGAGCCATATGGAGAACATGGGAATACATTTCAAGTTCAACAATCAGGAGCCCGCCTGGAGAACATGTGGAATATATTTCAAGTTCAGTATTCAGGAGCCCGCCTGGAGAACATGGGAACATATTTCAAGTTCAGTAGTCAGGAGCCCGCCTGGAGAGCATGGGAATACATTTCAAGTTCAGCAATCAGGAGCCCGCCTGGAGAACATGGGAATACATTTCAAGTTCAGCAATCAGGAGCCCGTCTGGAGAGTAAGGGGATACAATTCAAGTTCAGCAATCAGGAGCCCGCCTGGAGAACATAGGAATACATTTTAAGTTCAGCAGTCAGGAGCCCTCCTAGAGAACTTGGAAATACATTTCAAGTTCAGCAGTCAGGAGCCTGCCTGGAGAACATGGGAATACATTTCAAGTTCAGTAGTCAGGAGCCCACCTGGAGAGCATGGGAATACATTTCAAAGTTCAGCAATCACGAGTTCGCCTGGAGAACATGGGAATACATTTCAAGTTCAGCAATCAGGAGCCCGCCTAGATAACATGGGAATACATTTCAAGTTCAGCAATCAGGAGCCCACATGGAGAACATGGGAATACATTTTAAGTTCAGCAGTCAGGAGCCCACCTGGAGAGCATGGGAATACATTTCCCATCCAGCAATTAGGAGCATGCCTGGAGAACATGTGAATACATTTCAAGTTCACCAATTAGGAGCCAGCCCAGAGAGTAAGGGAATATAATTCAAGTTTAGCAATCAGGAGCCCGCCTAGAGAGCATGGGAATTCATTTCAAATTTCGTAATCAGGAGGCCGCCTGAAGAACATGGGAATACAATTCAAATTTAGCAGTCAGGTGCCCGCCTGGAGGGCAAGGGAATATATCCAAATTCAGCAGTCAGGTGCCCACCTGGAGAAAGGGGCAACATCTTAAAGTATAAGTTCGAGTTCAGCAATCAGGAGTCCACCTGGAGTAAAGGAAAGCATCTCAGAATGTAGTTCACGTTTTGGCAGTCAGGCATTCACTGAAGAAAGGGAAAACATCTCAGATTATAGTTCAAGTCGACAACAAAGGAATTTCACCAGAAGTTTACAAGTCAACATGGCAACAAAAGCTGCAAGATCAAGTTGGAAGATATAGATAGGTTTTTGTAATTCATAGATCATAATTTAGTCTAGCTTCTTTTTATTTTGACATGGTGTAATAAGGGGTTCAGTAAGCAGTAGCAGCAGCAACAACAACGGTGAAATCACAGCTTCAAGGTAGTCCCAACTACCAAGCATTCCTGAACTATACTGACCTGATTCCTTTTTAGCCAAGGATATATAGGCAACCTCAGAAGCAGGGTGCGGTCAAATCTTTCAAAAATGCTTCCCATGCAGTATTCAAGCGGGCAAAAATCGCTCGTATCCACTCACTTTATCTTTGCAGAAAAACTCTTCGTGTTTTGCCCTATAGGAATTACTCCCATAAATCCAAAATAAAATAATTCTTTTTCAATGTTAGCTTTTTTGTGGTATTTTCTGTTAATTATTTTCATTTTTATCTATGCATTTTAATTAGTGGAAAATACAAAAATATATGTGCATTTTCATTTAGAATCCTATTTCATATTTGTTTTTAGGTTAATTCGTTAATTAATTGTGGCAAATGTGAAAGAAAATAACAAAAATAGTTTATTTTGCATTTTTGATTTTTTGATTTTTTAATTTTAGAATTTTATAGTTTTCATTTAATTTAGGACTTAGTTAATTTTAGACAAATGCAATTAGTTATTAATTTTTTTTAGAGTTAAATCAGGTTTTTATTTTTGTATTTAACAAAATCTAAAATGCAAATGGTTGCATTAATAAAAGATTAATTGTTTGGGGGCAATCCTTTAAATTTTCCAGGACCAAACCATCCCCTCCCTTAAAACCCGTCCAAACCCACCTAAAATACCTGCCCCAAATGGCACAAAACCCATTCCCAAAGTACCCGGTCTCTTCACCTCCTAAACGACCCTGTTCCATCAAAATTCAATCCGAGCCTTCGAGGTAATCTAATCCAATGGCCCTGAAGTAGGGGTCACTTGATATAAAACTGTTGTAACGCCCCTAGCTCCCTTTCTCAGAACCCCCCCCCATGATCGTCTCTCATAACTCCGCCATGAACCACAGCCTACCGCCCGCCGAAAATCGCCTACGGCGACATCCGGCATTCAATCACTGTGAAAATAACACCGTCGCTTCTCCTCTACCTCCCCATCCTAGATCCACACCCCGCTTCCCTCAAAACTCACTCAAAATACTCAAATTTTTGTTCGAAGTCATGAAACCTGGCGCAGCCATAGTTTCTTTGGTGGCGGCGCCACCACCAAACTACCCCAAAAAGATACACCCTGGAACCCTTATCACTCCCTCTTCCCAAATCCCTAACACATGCCCTTCAAATCCCCCTAGGTCGACTCGAATCTTGAATCAAAAAATCATACCTAAACCTAATCTTCCCCAAATCATTTAGAACTAAAGTCCCTGTAACAATATCTTTTGCTCATGTCGATTTCATGACCAAACTTTGATTTAGCCGGAATTAGAGGCTAATTGGTTGTTCTTATCAAGTAACAAATGATTATCCTCAAGTTCTGTTTATCTCGAGATTATTTTAGCATTTGGTTTCTACCCATTGAGGTTCACCCTGGATTCTGTTCTCAAGTACCTTTGTGCTTTGCTCCTTTTCTATTTTTTGCTTCTTTTTTAAGTTCTTGATTGAATTGTTGGTCTAAATTTGTTTGAATCATGTTTAGTTTTAGTTTAACTGCGATAATTTTTGTGGATTTTTGTCTTTATTTAAGTATTGGCCTAGTAATCCTATGAAGGTTTTTGTTTGGTCAGTTTATTTTCAATTATCAAAATTTTCTGAATTTCTTTTTAAGAATTTTACCTTTTGATCTGATTGAAGCCCTTGCATTTGAGTAGTCCTATTTGTAACGCTTCATGAATCTATAGAAGGGTCAATTGTAGGTCTAGGAACTTAAGGGGGTCTAAAAGGAAAGGGCAGGGGTCATAATAACTGGTTGGGCAAAGGTTAATTTAGGAATTTCAGGTTGGGAGGGAATCATTTCTGTTAGGAGGAAGGCTCTAGAGGATAAGATGAGCACTAGTTTGTTAAAGAGCAAGGGCTTTCAAATATTATAGAGGGGTAAAAGGGATAAAACAATTTAAAAAGGGGTAAAAAGGGAATTGGTTAATTAGGCCAAGGCTGCATTAGGCATGCCAATATAAAGACCCTTTACCTTTCATTTTAGGGGGGCTTGAACACTCAAATTGATATACAGAAATACATATTTTTACTATTTCATTAGATCCTCAGTGATTTTGAATTCTTTTCAAACTCCTGAAATAACTTTGTCACATCTGAGCATAAAAATGGTTTGAAGTTGGTTTGCAAAATCATCTTAAAGTCTGCTGGGCTAATTGAACTTGTTTGTTGCACATCTTTGCCTGTTTGAAGATGATCTTACTGGTTGTTTTTGCTGGCTAATTACTACTGAACATACCCTTCATTTGCCGAGTTTCTGTAATTATTTTGGCTTATCCAGGTACACATTACTGAAACTCATACAATGTGATATTTGAATGGAAATTGAGATATGAAAGCTGGAGTTCTAAATGTTTGGATGTTGGAACATTAGTTTACAGTTAATTCCATTTTTACTTTCCCTGTATTTTTCTCTTCTAAATGACAAGTGCTTAGTTGAGATTTGGATTGACTATGCCGAATTAAAACGATCTTCAACTTGCTGAATTCTGTGTTAAATATGTCACTACTTAGATCTAACTTCTCATTGTATAGCTTAAGTAACAAGAGACTGTACTGAAACATTTGTTTATTTAGTTTTCCTTTTTTTAGGAAATAATTCTGGACATGGGATGTTATATGGTGTTTAAAGCTTTGGGGGTGTATTAATGACTAAATGGTATTGATATCTGGTATAGGATGTTTTTGAGTATGGATTTTTGAAACTGTGGTGTTAGAGGGTTCAATTAATTCATGAATGCTTGTATCTATTTCAGCCAAACTGGAAGTTAGCATGTGCTTTGGTATTCATTGCTGATTTTACTGAAATAGCGAGTATAGGTTAGAGTGTTAAACTTTCAATTGGAATCTATGTTAGTAGGTGTTTTTGCTATTACTGAAATCATGCAGTGATGTTTTGTTCAAAATATGCTTAAGGATAATTAATTTTAGTTTTAATATTTCAGGAATACTTCGAAGCATTGTGGTTGGAGTAACTTGGATTACAAAATTGGGCTGTATTGTGTGGCCCAATAACTCTAAGGGTGCAACTCTACATTGATGCATTTGTTCCTTTGGGGTTTCAGACAAGCCCATTTTTCATTTTATATGTATGGGCTTCTGAGCTTATGACCTGGGCCTTTTGTGGACTTTGGACCATAAGTCCACTTGGGTTGAGATTACCAGCCTCATCAGTTGGGCCAGTGCAAATGACCTTAGGAATTACTAGCTGGGACTACCCTATCATGTTGTTGGACTCACGCTGGGCTCTAACGAGGCAACCTTCATTCTTTAAACCATTAGCTCATTGGGAAGCTGGACTAAATCCATTTGCTTTAAATATTTAACATTCTCTTGTAAGCCATTTAGAGGAACTTCTAATTATAGTTGGAATTTCAATTAATTAGGACCTTTTCAATAGTCGATGTGTGCCATGCTTAATAAATGTAATTATGGCCCTCATGAGTTAGATTAGAGACCTTTTAAGTAGAGTAATTTGAGGTGCGCCATGCCGAATAAAAATGACAATTGCGTGGCCCTCATTTTAATTAATTTTCAACTCAACCTTATAATTCGAGGCATGTCATTTAACAAAATTTCATGGACCTCGCAAAGCTAAAATGCGTAGTTGCTTTAGGTGCGTACTTTAATAATATTACCTTACTAAATTCAGGTGTGCATTTCATGTGACCCAAAATCCTAATCCTTATGGCGTTGAATAAAATGTGTTTCGGATTATGGGTGTATTTCATGTGACGTGATCCAAAGACACATTTTAGACGACATTAAATCTTCATTAAAAATGAATAAAAGCGGTTAAAAGTAAAAATGCACATTTAAATTTTTTACTAAAATCAGATAATAGGCCAATTGTAACAGTTAAGCGACTGTGCTAGAACTATGGAACTCAAGAGTGCCTAACACCCTCTCCCGGGTTAACAAAATTCTTTACTCGGATTTCTGGTTCGCGTACTGTAATACCGAGTCAACCTTTTCCTCGACTCACGATTTGAACCGGTGACTTGGGAGACCATAAATATCCTAGGTGGCAACTCTGTATTCTTTTAATAATATAATCCCGTTTTGGATTGTCCTTAAATTGGAAAAAACTCCCCTTATTATATCCTTTCGGGGGGGGGGGGGGAAGGGAAAAAGG
>MU781821.1:59953-79279 GCA_026770625.1 Nicotiana glauca
AAAAAATTTGAGGATCTCATCCTCAACTCTGAATCACAAGCATTTGCACATTTTACCAACTGAAATCTTTCATTTCCTTTCTTTCTTCTTTTCAATAAATTTCCGTCAAAGAAAATCACAACATAAAATGAACCCTCATACCGATAGGGTATATAATTGACAATTGAAATCAATTATCTTGAAATTACATCAAAACCCACTATATTAAGTAATAGAAAGTCACTTTTAGTCTCATAGATATTTTTAGTGACCAACACATAATGATAGGGATAGCTATCTCCNACAAAGTAAAAGTGCAGGGGGATCTCCCGGGATACCGTCCCTTAGTCCCAAAGTAAAAGTGCAAGGGGATCTCCCGGAATACCGTCCCGTAGTCCCAAAGTAAAAGTGCAGGGGGATCTCCCGGGATACCGTCCTGTAGTCCCAATGTAAATGCGCAACCAAAATAAGAGAAATATTCAGAAATTGAAGTACAACAATACAAGGCAACAAANGCCCAATGTGAGTGTTCACATAAGTAGATTTTAGGATTGTGAAGCTCACTCATTAGAGAAGCATATTAAGAGGACTCGCCTCAGTTTTCAATACCAAATCAAGTTAAGGAAAAATATCCTTTTTATAATAATCAGACTTGTACATGTAATGACACCATCTGGCGTAGTGGCCTCAGCCACACTATAGCAATTATATCAATGGGTCGGACATCCACTTCTTAGGCGCCATCTACCAGTTCGTTCTCCATATCTAACTTGTAGTGTATCTAGATTAGTAACTATGATGGAGTGTGTGGACCAAGTGTTCTGATNGCGTATTTACAATTGAGTCAATTTAATCAAATAGGCAATTTGGGTCAATTAAACATGCTTTTCTATACTAGCACAGGCTATAATAGCAAGTAGAATAAATCAAATACGAAAGAAATTTAGTTCAAGTATTTTAAGTAAAAATTCGGGTTTTCAACAATTAGCTCAAGTACACGCTCATCACCTCGCGCACAAGGCACTCAAATATCAAGAACAAAATCCTAAGGGGAAAGGTCCCCCACACAAAGTTAGACAAGCCACTTACCTCGAACCAACTCAATATCACTAGAAACCGCGCCCTTGCCACGAGTATCCTACTCCAAATGGCCCAAATCTATTCAATTCAATTACACATCATAAATAATATTGTAAACAACTGATTCCACTATTGAATTTAAAGCTAGGGCGCGGAAATAGGTAAAATGACCAAAATGCCCCTCCATCCATCATCTCGGAATCGAATCATTTTTAAGTCAACGCGATCCTTATCTTGCCACGAGTCTATACATATAATATTTACCAAAATCGGAGTCCAAATGACCCCTCAAATCTAAATTTGAAATATTAAAACTCAAGCCCTAGTTCTTCCTCTTTTGGCTAAATTTCCATGGATTCCAAGGATGATTTCACAATATAATCATGTATTTAGTTCATAGGAGTTACCTCCAATCACTTCCCATCAAAATCCCTTCAATTCCTGTCCAAAAGCTCTCAAGGTTGCTCAAAAATGGTGGAAAAATGGGTTTGGTTCGCGGATGAAATGTTTTTAACATTCTGTCCGGGTACGGTAGCTAACACTATGCGGTCGCATAGAACAAAATTTCGGGGCACTGTAGCTAACCCTATGCGATTGCATAGAACAAAATCCTAGGTACTGTAGCTAACCCTATGCGATCGCATTATACAAACATCAAACTTGTTCCAATCATTAAAACGCCTCAAACAACGCCAAAACCATCAAATTACATCGAATTCAAGCCTAAGTTCTTCTAAAACTTCCAAAACGCGCATTCGATCAAAAACTCGACCAAAACATGTCTGAATGACCTGACATTTTGCACGCATGTCCCAAATCACCTAACGAAGCTACAGCAATTCTCGGAATTCCATTCCGACCCTCGGATCAAAATATCACCTATCAACCGGAAATCACCAAAATACTAACTTCGCCAATTCAAGCCTAAATTAGCTACGGGCTTCCAAAATACATTCTGAACACGCTCCCAACCCTGAAATCACCTAATGGAGCTAACGGAACCATCAGATTTCTATTCTAAGTCCATTTTCACATTGTTCTGACTACGGACCATTTTCCAACACTTAAGCTCTTATTTAGGGACTAAGTGTCCCAAAACACTCTGAAATTCAACACCGAACGTCCCGGCAAACCAAATTAGCAGAAATGAACTTATGGGAAGCAGTTAATAGGGGTTCGGGGCATAAATTGTAAAAACGACCGGCCGGGTCATTGCAGACACCTACCCCTTTCTATTTTTTGGGCAAATGCCTGAATCCTAAAAATATCCATAATATCCTGTAATGCAGCAGTGGCACCTGCCTATGTCAATTTTAGGGCCAACCATGCTATAAACCTGTAGATTCTATCTCATATAGTAGCAACTATGGATGGTGCATATCTGGACAATGAGTCAAAACGGAAACTATAATCTTGAACACTCATTGCCCTACTTGTGGGCTAGAAACTAATCAAGTCGGGCCTATAAGATCTCTTGCGGTAAGTACTAGTCAAGGAAGGCATCTAAAAAATTCTCCCAAATAGTAGGAGGTGCATCACGCCCCTTGGACCTTTCCCATCCCTCGTATGAAAGGATGACTCTATATTGGAGTCGAAAAGCTACTAACTTAACTAACTCTTTCTTCGTGGCATGAATAACCTGAAAAATCCTATAAAGCTGATCTATGAAATCCTGGAGGTCCTCCTTCTATTCTGTCCCTGTGAACTCTGGGGGATTCAAAGCAATAAACTATCGGACCCTTGAACTCCCAGATCCCTCAGAAAGTCCTGTACTAGCGGATGCCTTAGTCAGTTGTTGGGTAGCTACCAATTGTTCCAATAAATGCACCGCATTTCTCAAGTCAAGATGTGATGGAAACGGAAAGGGAACTGGATGTGCGGTCTCCTTAGGAATTTCCTCCGGTGGCGGAGGAGCCGGTAATTAATGGGTAGGGTTCTCTCCCTACGACTCCGATTGGGCCTCATATGCTGGGGGTACCTTGATAGTCCCCTAACCTACTGCCGTTTATCTCCTCTAGCTAGCCGTAGTCTTCTGGTTACCGTCATTTGTGCATGCAAATGTCAACACATAAGTTTAACTCAAATTTTGTATAACTCAGTGCTACAACACGATTTAGATTTGAAAGAAGGGTAACCAAATCCTAAATGCCCTATATTCCCTTGCTTATATAATATGGTGCACCACACATCTATAAACAAGACCTTACTAGACACGACTTATAGACTCCCTAGGACAGAACTACTCTGATACCACTTTTGTCATGCCCCGAGCCTGGGGCCGAGACCAGCACCCAGTTCTTTACCTATCCTTGCATATCACTTGCGACTGAGAGACTCTGAATATCTAATGTCATAATTTGGCCATGGACCACATTACAAGATAATGTACGATGCAAAATATAAAACTGAATAGAGACTACGCTGAGTAAATGTCAACATAAAGCTGGGCCGGCAAGGCTGTCATAATTACTACAACTGATAAGCAAACAAAATATACGTACAACGCCTACAAGCCCAACATACAACACTAATTGACAGGATATGTCTACAAGCCTCTACTGACAGATGTACTGTGATCGGAGTAGGGCCCCGACCTACCCATAACCTATCTACATATATACACAAGATGTATATAAAACTTCTAGACCTGGTAGCTTCGAAGGACGGGGAGCTTACAAATAAAGCTAAACTCGAGCAAACACCTACTGAGAAGGTCTACCCGTTTGTCCATCTAAACCTACATGCATGAAATGAAACACTTCAATAAAGGGACCTCAGTATGAAATAATGTATCGGTTATGTAAGACAATATACTGAAAGCTGAAACCGAACTGATAATATAATGACTGAAGCAACTAGGAGTCAAGGAAAACCTGAAGATATACTCATATGCTGGTACTGACTTAACTCTCTCAATATAGTAAGTGAGTGTTTATATGAGTACACCAACTGTATAGAGACCTATTCCTATATCAGTTCCCTCTATTCTAACTACTAAAACAATATGTAAATAAGACACATGATTTTTACATGGAAAAATCCCAACTTAAGGGGACAAAAGTCATGACCTACACTAGTAAGATTTCAACTTCACTAACTTGTAACTACACTATTCCAAGCCACTTTGTAATGACTCTATTACAAAGACTTCAATCAATCTAACATGTAATACACTTATCATAAGCCAGATTGTCACTCAATAGTTATAAAGACTTTAACCTATGACTAACTCTAGTCACAACACAAACTCAGATGGTTTATGATTTTCAATTTCCTAAAACAAAGCTTCTATGAAAGCAAGATAAGAGTTATAATGAAGAACAAAAACCAAGATTACAACTCAACTAAAGACACATATAGACTCGTAGTGAAACTGGTACGTAGTGAAGTTGTCTTCTTGTTCTTGACACACTTGTGACTTCAATGCTGGATCGGATCTTCAATGCATGAGAGAATATCACTAAATGCTCAAGTGAATATCTTGTTTCCTTACACCATGTTATTATACTTCAAAAGACATCCCAAGGATGATGTCTATTCTTGGTTGGTACACGCCTCTTCCCAATGGGAAATAACTGTTGCACTGTAGCGTACATAGTTACAGGCAGTCGCTTTCTGTAGTTGCTTTCTAGCTGTAGAATTGACTTGTACTTCTGTTAGGGAAACACCAAGAGATCATGTCCCTAAACTGGTTCTTGTGATCCAACAGCACACTGCCCAGATTATTTTGAGTCCATTGCTGAGTGATTGTACCAGGCATGCATTAGGCACTTTATCTAGTTCTATATAGACAGTTTGTTAGATCATCAAAATATAAGACTAAGAGACCTTAAGCCCATCAATTTCCCCCCTTTTTTACGATGATAAACTTTTAAAATTGATGATTATTTATTGAGCTTAACTTAACTAGATAAAGTACTTGTAACCTCATATGTTCCCTTGACCCCCCTTAATCACCTGCTTCAATTTGTCAAGATAACCAGCTCTTCCCTATTTTGACATCATAAAAAATGCACAATCAGGAAAAAAAGCATAAAGAAGTCTAACACAGCTAACTCATGCCCCATATGTGCACACAACATGATAGAAAAAAGTAGCAAAAGGAAAACAAACATTGTACTAGCCAAACAAAAGCTGTTTGATTGATAATAAATTTTGCAAGGACTAGATTGGACAGTTTCAACAGGAGCAGTAACGGTGGAATCCAACATGCCAACACAAAAAAAAAAACAAAAAGAAAACAACAGCCACAATACATTAGAACATAAGACGATTGGTCACTGAGAGGATCGTAGGGGGCACTAGAAGAGGTAGGCTTGGAGGAGGAGGCAATGGTTTTGAGAAGCACGTCCATGCAGACATTTGCCGACATTTGTTCCTCAAGCAGTTTCTCCCGCAATTTCTCCACCTGTTGCCTAAGCTCAACATTCTCCTTAGCCATCTTCGTCAAAAGGTACCGTAATAGGAGGAATGAACTCCAAGGGCTTAGTATAGAAGATGGTCTCCTGGTTTGTTTCGGCTGAAGGAGAATCAGGTTCTCCAATAGGTTTTTCTGTGACTGTGTCATGAACCGGAGACTCAAAAAGCACCATAGTCCCTTAATCTTCTAAGAATGGAGTTTCTTCCCCCTGATACTTAGGCAGAGGGGAGGCTCCTTCATTTGTAAGACTATCAGCAGTGATAGCCATGATATTTTGCACCGCTTATGTTTATGGTGACTCCAGGGGAGCCGCGGAGTCTAGAATGGAGGAGTTTAAATACTGATCGGGATCTTCCTCAAAGACCTCTGACACCCAAGGTGTAGCACTTGGATAAGTGTTCTTTGGTTTGATAAGAAGAAGGAGGAGAAGTATGGTTAAGCTTTGGAGAGTTAGAATTTGCAACACATGGAAGTGAGGTAGAGTTTTTGGAGGAGTAAGTGTGACCGGAGATGAAGAGGAAACTGATGTGGGTACAGTAGTATTAGGGATAGTGGAGGAGTGGGTTTCTGGTGGTGATACTAAGGAAGGTGGAGATGTGGGAGTGGTGTTGATGGTAGGAAAAAGAGAAGATTGTTTGTTGGCCATTGTGTGAGAAGTGATAGAGGGTTCTAAAAAAAATAAGAGAGACACAATGGGAGATAATAGTTCAGAACTACTTGGAGTGAAAGGGTTTTATGGAAGGAAGGGCTAACGAGTGCTGAAGAATTCTAAAACGATGGTAGGTTTGTAGGAATACGTAACATGCATAGAAAGTGAAGGGATTTGAGGGAAAAGACATGATATACACGCTCTGAAAAGTCGGATGATGTGGTCGTTGAACTAATTTTTTTGTCTTCTAAAAAAGCATAAGAAAAACACATTACTACTAACCTGGGGTACAGGAACTAGGTTCCTGACCTATTTTTGTAAAAGGATATTGCAGCACTCTTTCACAGTTCAACACTGTACCTTTAGCTTCTATAATCATCATGCGTGTTTACCTGCAACGGTATAGATTTGAGTTAGGCCTGGATAGAAAACACTTTAGCTAATTTTACCCGAGTATGACTTTCATAGCCATATGAGCAGAACCAAGTTCTCAATTAGATCTAATTAATCGCAGTGCCACCCTATTTCTTTCTAAGTGTTCCCTGCTCAGAGCTTTGGTGAAGATATATGTAATTTGATCTTTCGTGCAGCAAAATCTCATACAAATAAGTCCCTTTTCCACATTATCTCTGAGAAAATGGTGTCTCACATCAGTGTGTTTGGTTCTCTTGTGTTGAACTGGGTTCTTTGCCATGTTAAGAGCACTGGTGTTGTCACACATAAGCGGTAAACAATCAATGTATAATCCAAAGTCTTCCAATTATTGCTTGATTCACAGTAACTGAGCATATCACGAGGTAGTTGCAACATATTCTGCTTTAGCTGTTAAGAGAGCCACTGAGTTTTGTTTCCATATACCCCATGATGATTAGACATGATCCAAGGAAATGAGCTATTCCAAATATGCTTTTCCTGTCCACCATATAATCTGCATAATTAGCGTTAGCATAACCAATAAGGTTGAAATTGTCACCAGAAGGATAATATAGAACTAGGTCCTGCGTGCCCTTAAGATATCTCAGAATTCTCTTAGCAGCCTTTAGATGAGATTCCTTAGGATTTGATTGAAACCTTGCACATAATCCCACACTAAATACAATGTCTGGCCTGGTGGCAGTAAGGTAGAGTAGAGATCCAATGATTCCCCAATACATTGTTTGATTTATAGGTGATCTAGAATCACCCATGTCTAGCTTAGTAGCAGTAGCAACAGGGGTATCGATCACCTTTGATGCTTCCATATCAAACCTTTTTAGAAGTTCTTTAATGTATTTCTACTGACTGATACACATTCCCTTTATGGACGGCTTCACTTGAAGACCTAGGAAGAACTTCAGTTCCCCCATCATACTCATTTGAAACTCACTTCCAATGAGTTTATCAAATTCTTCACATAATGAGTCTGCTTTAGCCCTAAATATGATGTCATGCACATAAACCTGAACAATGAGTAGGTTCCTTCCCCGTTTTTTCAAAAATAATGTATTGTCAATTTTTCCTCTTGTGAAACCATTTTCCAAGAGAAACTTGGATAGCCTCTCATACCAGGCTCTAGGGGCCTGCTTCAATCCGTACAGTGCCTTATTTAATTTGAATACATTTTCAGGATGTATATGACATTCAAATCCTGGAGGTTGCTTGACATAGACTTCTTACTTAAGAAAACCATTCAGGAAGGCACTCTTTACATCCATTTGGAATAAGGTGAATTCCATAAATGATGCAAAGGAAATGAGGATCCTAGTAGCTTCCATGCGAGCAATTAGGGAAAAATTCTCATCATAATCGATCCGTTCCTCCTGATTGTATCCTTGGACAACAAGCCTTGCTCTGTTCCATGTAGTATTTCCATGTTCATCCAGCTTATTCCTGAATACCCACCTGGTCCCTATGATGGTTCTGTTTGAGGTTCTAGGTACCAGGTGCCATACATTTTTTCTTTCAAATTGATGTAGTTACTCTTGCATTGTCATAATCCAGTCTGCATCCTTCAAGGATTCCTTGATATTTTTAGGATAGAAATGTTGAGAAGGCTAGGGAGCTTCTGGTTTTTGATCTTGTCTGAATTTCAAAATCAAGGGGGGTGATTATATTATCAAGTGGATGGGAGCTTTTTTGTTTCCAATTTGGGACTGAAGTTTGATTGGTAGAGGAACTAGGAAAATTGGATGGATTTCCCTGCACTCCTCGTTCTGCTATATGTGAACTGCCTTGCATTGCATCTCCAACTCTTTCTTAAGCTTTAGTTATAGTAATTGGAGTACCAGGTTCCTCTTGAGAAGTGGAAGAGGATGTTACATTGTCTTCACCTGTCTCTTTCATCTGGCTCATCATATCAGCCTTGCCATTTGAAACATCAGATATTTCCCCAGGAACCAAAAGTGGTTCATTGTCTTGATCATCATTGTTTCCTTCCTTGGTAGAAGAGGGTGTATCATTAAATATCACGTGAACACTTTCTTCCACACATTATGTGTTTTTGTTGTAAACTTTGTAGGCTTTTCTTTGAGAGGAATATCTCAGAAAGATTCCTTCATCAGTTTTTGCATCAAACTTCCCAAGTTGGTCCTTTCCGTTGTTGAGAATATAACATTTGCATCCAAAGGTTCTTAGATGAGTTATCTTTGGTTTTCTTCCATTGAGTAGCTCATAAGGGGTTTTGTTCAGGAGGGACCTAATCATGCGCCTGTTCACCAAGTAGCACACACTATTTATTGCCTCTAACTATATATTTTTGGCAATTTTACTGTCAATAAGCATTGTCCGTGCCATGTCTTCCAGATTTTTGTTATTTCTTTCAATAACACCATTTTGCTGTGGAGTCCTTGGGGCTGAGAAGTTGTGAGTAATCCCATTTTCATTGCAAAACTCATCAAATTTGGCGTTATCGAATTCTGTCCCATGGTCAGATCTGATGTAGGCTACTTTCAATTCCTATCTTCACTTGGATTTTCTTGACAAATTCCACGAAGACCTCAAAGGTCTCATTTTTTGTTCTAAGAAACAGTGTCCAAGTGAATCTTCAATAGTTGTCCACAATCACAAAAATATACTTCTTTCCACCTCTGTTTGGTATTCTCATAGGACCACACAGATCCATATGATGGAGATCGAGTGGTTTTTATGTGCTAACATCCTTATTTGTCTTAAAAGATGATTTCACATGTTTTCCTATAGCACATGCATCACACACTTTGTGCTCTGTGAACTTTGAATTTGGCAGACCACGAACCAGGTCCTTCTGTATCAATTTATTCAGAAGTGAGAAGCTTGCATGCCATAATCTTCTATGCCACAATTCTGCATCATTATCTACTGCCTTCAGGCAGCTCATATCACCAACTTGCAGAGATTCAAAATCTGCAACATAGATGTTCTTGTATCTTTCGGCTACTAAAACCACTTCACTTAGTTACCAGATTAGTAAATGTGCACACTTTAGACAAGAACTCTACTTTGTTCCCCTTATCACATATTTTAGAGACACTCAAGAGACTATACTTCAGGCCATCCACAAAGTACACATTCTCAATTGAGTGTGAAAGAGACTTTCCAACCTTTTTGACACTGAGAATGTACCCCTTTTTTCCATTTCCAAAGGATGCATTCCCTCCCTATAGGGCTTTCAGTGCGAGAAAATCCATGGTATTTCCAGTCATGTGCTTTGAGCATCAACTGTCCATGATCCATTGCAGTCTGCTTCCTCTCACTGTTCCCTGTACATATAAATTATGGGTTAGATTTAGGAATCCAAACTAGTTTGGGTCCCTTCTAATGAGGTAAAGGGTGGATAAGAGCTCTTCTAGTCCATGCAGGCAAGATGCGATTTTTGTAAGTGGTACCTGGTCCCCCTTTAGTAGTCACTTTTTCAGCAAACACTTCATTTTTCTGAACGGATTGAACCCTGGCCTGACAATTTTCTTTGAAATGCCTATTGTTCCCACAGTGGGTACAAAGCCAGTTATTAGGAACAGTGACATATTTGCTATGAGGGTGGTAATGAACTTTCTCCTTTTGGAACCCGATCCCTGCTTGTTTCCACTATTGTTGAAGTACACGGCAGTGACAACATCTGAGGACCAGGTCCACTTAAGAGATTTCTCAAGATCAATTTTTAGTTTCTCCAATTCAGCTTCGAGTTGCATATTTTTCTCAAGTTCACCACATAGACTAGTTTTTACATCATTTAATTCCTTTTCAAGCTTTATGTGTGTCTCATTAGCTACTTCCTTCCCTTTCTCAATACTTACAAGCCGATGTTCTAATTTGAGTCCCTCTATTGCTTCCTTTAGGTCTGTGATTATCACCAAAAGGTCATCCCTTTCTTGCTCAGTAGCTGCAATTCTCTCTGCTAGTGTATTCTTTTCTTTGCTAAGATTCTCTATGGTTTCATTCAAGTCAACAACCACTATCGTCAGATCTTCTCTCTAATTTTATACACTATTAATCTTTCCAGCTAGCACTTTTTTTTCTTTCTCCATATTGTTTATAGTTTCCTTTAGGTCAACAACCACTACTATCAAGTCATCTCTCTCATTTTCTATACTATTTATTTTTCCAGTTAGAGCTTCTTTTTCTTTTTCAAGATCTCCTATGGTCTCCTTTAAATCAACCACACAGACCACCAGATCATCTCTAGATTGTTTAGCATCTCCTAGATCTATGGTCAAGGCATCCTGATGTGACAACTCGACCCCTCGTCTTAGGAGTTACCACCACATTTCCCCCATTTATATGCTTTTTCATGTTTCATTATCGACATTTGGTGTGTTAGAGTTGAACTGGATTGGTTTTGGTAGGAAATGAGACACTTAGTCTCTTTAAGGAAGGTTTGGTTTGGAAAAGTCAAGCGAATGTTGATTTATGAGTTAGAAGGCTCGAATGTGATTTTCGGTGATTCGGTAAGCTTTGGGAAGTTATTTTTCGCTTAGGAGTGTGATCGGATTTGATTTTGGAGGTCTAGTGTAGAATTAGGCTTGGATTGGCGAAGTTAGTATTTTGGCGATTTTCGGTTGATAGGTGAGATTCTGATCCGAGGGTTGGAATGGAATTCTGAGAGTTGCTGTAGCTTCATTAGGTGATTTGGGATGTGTGTGAAAAATTTCAGGTCTTTCGAATGTGGTTTGGTTGGGTTTTTGATTGAATGCGTGTTTTGGAAGTTTCAAAAGAACTTAGGCTTGCATTCGATGTAATTTGATGATTTTGGCATTGTTTGAGGCCTTTTGATGATTGGAAATAGTTTGTATGATGTTTTAGGAGGTGTTGGTATTTTTGGTTGAGGTCCCGGGGGCCTCAAGGTGATTTCGGATGGCTAACGGGAGGTATTTCAGACTTTGGCTGCTGCAGAAAATTACAGGTCAGTGCTGCAGGATTTTGCTCTATGCGATTGCAGGAGAGGGGATGCGATCACATAGAAGGAATTCGAGGGGTTGTTTGGTTGTTCTATGCGATCACATAGGGAGTCATGCGATTACACAGTGTAAAGTTGATCCGAAATTTTTTATAGAAAATTGTTCTATGCAATCGCAGGAGTTGGTGTGCGATCGCATAGGGTTAAATTTGGAGCTGGAAATTTTATTCGATGCGATCTCAGAGGTTAGGATGCGATCGCATAGGGTTAGCTACAGTCATCTGGGTAGAATGTTTTAAAACATTTGATCTGCGATTTTGGGGCTCATTCACTCCATTGTTGGTCTTTTTGAGAGCTTTTTGAAGGATATTGAAGAGGGATTCATGGGCGAATGGATTGGGGGTAAGATTTTGAAACTTAAAACTCGTTTTTATTGTGAAATCCACCTAGAAATTCATGGAAATTAAGCTAAAAATGGAAGAATTAGGGCTTGAGTTTTGATATTTTTAAATTGGAATTTGAAGCGTCATTTGAGCTCGGATTTGAGAGTTCTTGGTATGTATGAACTCGTGAGAAGATGAGGAATCCTGTGATGTGAATTTTTTGATTTTTTGAGAAGTGGGCCCGGGGCTCGGGTTTTGTTAATTTCGAGATTCTTGATATTTTTCGATTGGGTAATGTTCCCATTGCATATTGTGATATATTCGCTCTGATTTTGGATAGATTCGATGCACGTGGAGGCCGATTTGAAGGGTAAAGGGGTCGTGAGATAGAGATTTCACTGGTTCAAGGCGAGTAATGATTGTAAATGATATCCTCAGGGTTTGAAGCCTCGGATTTGCACACCACAGTGCTATATTAAGGTGTTTTTTCTATCCATCGTGGGGTAGAGCACTGTTGGGGATTGTGACTTGGTCCGTCCCGATTGATGAAATTACCGCGTATTTGACTGGAATTTATTTGCTATCACTATTTGTTTGGGCTGATTGCCGTATTTGGGCTTCGTGCCAATTATTTGAATCCTTCGGGGATTATTTTCAACTTTTCCTCACTGTTTTGACTTATTACTTGAACTCAGTCATATTGTGTCTCCACTATTTTCTTCAACTCAGCCACTTATACTCAGATTTGAGTCTTATATGATATTTGAAATGATAATTTGGGTTGAGGACTACTGTTTTACTAATGCTCGAGGTGATTGTGATGATATTCTAACTGAGTGTGGCCGAGCGACTGATGTGAGGATATACTGAGGGACGTGAGGCCGAGGGCCTGGATGTGAGGTATATTATATGGATCGGACTACATGCCGCATTAGTATATTATATGGATCGGACTGCACGCCGCCGTAGTATATTATATAGATCGGACTGCACGCCACAGTATGTATATGTTGGATCGGACTGCACGCCGCTGTCATATAGTGCTTGGGATATAGGAGCCCCTCCGAAGTCTGCACCCCCAGTGAGCATGGGTACCCATATGGATCAGGCTGCACGTCGCAGCGAGCTATGGATCGGGCTGCACGCCGCAATGATATGTGGATCGGAATGCATGTCGCAACGGCTACTATGTGATACTGTTCTGAGAGTGATCTGAGAGAGAGAAAGCCCGATGGGCTGAGAGTGTTGTTGAGAGTGAGCCCGAGGGGCTGGTTCAGTTTGAGATATTGCTCGAGGGAAAACTTTTATGTGCTTATCTTGCGTACTTAATTGCCTCTTTACCTGTTATACTGTGGTACTTGTCCCTGAGGGGCGGATTTTCCGTGCTTATCAGCACTAACAGTTTTGAAAATCATTTTCGCAATTATTGAAAACATCATTTTCAAAAGAGATTTGAACTGAGCAAAGGTATATCTACAGATTTCACAGATTTCACTATTTTCTCAGAAGTACCCGGCTTCAATATTGCACGTTGGTTGCTTTACGTGATTTCTTGCTGCTCAGTTATTATTTATCTTTAGTACTAACTGAGTTGGAGTACACACTTTACTCCCTGCACCTCGCGTGCAGTTGCAGGTATTTATTCACCCCATAGCGGGTATTGGCTGCGTGGAGACAGAGTTGTAGAGGTTTTAGCGAGGTGTCTGCCAACGTTCGCAGCACCACTGTCTTTCTATGTTAATCATTATTCTTGTTCACTATATTTCTTGACTGTAAAGTGGAAATTTCATTCTTATAGATGCTCGTGACTTGTGACACCCCAGTTTGGGCTGTGTTTGGGTTTTATTCTGCACTTATTAAAGAAATATTTGATAGTCTGTGGTTATTTAATCATATTAAAGCTGCTTATTAATGTTAATTATTCAAAAAGGATAAGTTGGGTTGGTTGGCTGGCCTCGTCTTGACGAGAGGCGCCATCACGACCAGTACGGGGATTGGGTTGTGACAAGTTGGTATCAGAGCCTAGGTTACTAGGTCTCACGAGTCATGAGCAGGTTTAATAGAGTCTCACGGATCGTTATGGAGACGTCTGTATTTATCCTCGAGTGGCTGTAGAACCTTTAGTAAAATTTCACATTCTTGAATTCTTATCGTGCGTCCTTGATTAAGCTTGAAAAGAAACTTTTGAAATTCCTTCCACATGTTTGTATGCGCGCATGAGTGCTCAATATCAGATTTGCCTTGATGGATTGTGATTCCCCGAACAAGAGGCGAGATGTGATCTCTGTGAGTTTGATGTTGGGACATTCTGGAGGACTTGAGGCCGGATTTTGCCTATGGCTTGAGCGCCGAGGTGCTGATTATGTGAGCAAGTGTTTTGAACTTATATGTTCGATATTGTCCCTATTAGCTGGAATGGTGGTGGGATATCCACATGATGAGTATGTTAGTACTACGAGATTTATCTATATGACTTGGTAGTGATGAAGAAGTCTGCTGGATAATAGATGAACTGTTAATGTTCGTTTCCTATTGTGATTTGATGTGTAGCCCGAATATGGACGCCTGAAGAATATTTTCGTGTCTCCTAGTTGGGGAGTGAAGTGCATTACATGTGGCGGTATGAGTTCAGACCCAGGAAGACTAAATGACTGTGTAATGTGTATGACGGTGGAGGGTATGCAGAAATACTAAATTGAGGCGAAGCAGGTGGGTTATCTCCTGCGGAGTGTTCTTAAATGGTATGACCCTTATGTGTATGTTAGAATATTTCATGCGTAATTGAAGGGTATGTGTTGAAATTTGAAAATTCGGGTCGCTTAAGAGAGTGGACTCAACTGATGTAGAGATGAATGCGAGATTTTTAGAGGATTACAATACTAGATGATATGTGTTTTCACAAACTTGTAAATGATTTGAGTATAATCTCACTATGGTATTGTGTCATCATTAGAGTAAAAATGTTATGAGTTGTTGAGTGTGTCTTGATATATGGCTTCGAGCCAAGTTGGAAGGTTGCTGTTGATTAGCCGATTGCACGACTATGTGCTATGTTGGTTCCTATTTGAGGCATGCTGGCGAATTAGTTATGGTTGCGGAAATTGAGCCGAGGATGGCACGAGTGAATCAAAAATTGTGACAGAGTTCATATTATGCGTTATAAGGTATGAGAATCATGGAATGTCTAGAGTGTTATTGGCAAAGGATGCTCGGCGTATAGAGTAGGAAGTTGCTTGGTTGTATTGGAATGAAGATATCATTTTGCGGTATCGGAGTGCCATTGAGGCACGGGTGGTTCTATCCGTCAGGTCAGGTGACACTACAAGAAAAAGCCTTATTTACGACCAACTTTTAGGGGCGAGTAAATAATCTCGTCACTAATAATATATGTATTTGGACGAGATTATATTGCGGTCCTTAATGGTTTATTTTTTTGCGAAGGTAATAAATTTGGTCCCTAAAAAAATAGTAGCTGGTCCCAAATTATAATTGAGAGGCAAAAGTGTGAGAGAGTCCCGCCAAATCTTATACTAAAATATTAAAAAATTATTTTTTTCTAAATATTAGGCGCCAAAACTAAAAAGTAAAAGGTTTTAACAAAATTAAACCAAAATAGAGTCCCGCTATTCTCAAAACAAAGTAGAGTCCCACTAGAATCCTCTGCCCTAATCTCCCGTCAAGCTACTGTTAGAGCTGGTCTCGCTTGTCTGGTCGTGTGCAAGCGAAATCGATCAACTGATCTAATCATCTACCCTAGTTTCCATCTCCTCCTTTGAGAATCCAAGGTATGCCTCCTCTTTCAAGATATTGGAATTTTGATATACCATTCTGAACTTGTTGTGGCTAGATCTATGCCCTCCTAGTGCGTGATGAGTTGCAAAGCTTTTTTCGCAAGTGTTACACTTGTATTTTTCAGGCGGCGTAACAATAGGTGAATTTTGGTCATTGACTGCTGTAACTGGAATAACAGCATCTTGTACTAAACCCAAAAACCTCAATTTCACCTTCTTTCTTCTCTTCTTGTTCTCGTTGATCATCATCGATTCGGAAATATGATAGGCTAATTCCTTATGAACTTCAGTTTTAGACGAAATAGAATTGTTGTTCGTTATTTCCATTTCTTCTGGAATGCTCTTCTTCTTCTTCTTCTTCTTGCATGAATTGGCTAGATTGAAGCTTAATTGGAAAGTGTCTGAAAGTGTTTGGCTTATTGTGTTTAAATATGTTGTTTCAATCTGTACTTATCTTCTGGGTTTTAAATTGACTACTTGCGTTAAATTTCATCATCGAGTGATTAGCATGATTCATCGATATTTATCGTGTTCAAGCTTAGAGTTCATGTGCCCGGTTAGTCTAAAAGGAAGAAAATTATTAGTATCTGGCATACTCTAACTGAATTCTAGGTTTTGAAAACTAATTATTCCAAGGTATGCCTCCTTTGAGAATTGTCTCATTTTGAAAGCTAATTATTCCATGAATGGATTAGTTTTATGTATTCAGCGAGGGATTAATCTCGAGGATATTAGGGCTGCTATAATTTTTACTGTTGTTTGCTCAAGTTTGTTGTTTGGGATTTTTTCTATAAGCTGATTAAAAAACAAAAAGTTTGCTCAAGTTTGTTGTTTGGGATTTCTTCTATAAGGTGATTAAAAAACTGAAAGTTTGCTCAAGTTTGTTGCTTGGGGCTGCCCTTGTTTTATGTATAAACTGATTATTCTTGCTATCACAATGTAAGTTTATACTACTTACATTGTGAATATTTTTGTGCAATTCACGTTTTCCTGAGTTTCGTTATTCTGTTATTGTGTCATCTAGCAAATAAAAATTTCTTTGAGCTGAAAACAGAGGAGCCGAGTCGACTAGAAAGTTAGACCTTAGAGTTGAATCGGTTATGTTCGTCTGATCGTAACAAGTAGTGTGCATCGTAGTATTTTTCTTATCTTTTATCTTTATTTAATTTCATTTTTATTTACTCTCCAAGGTTATGGAACCTAGTAAGCAATGGATGCAACTTGTTAATAATCGGCTCGATGAAGCCTACTTAATCGGAGTGCAAAAATTTTTGGATTATGCTTTTCAGAAAACAGGAGAAGAATATGAAATACGTTGTCCGTGTGTCAAATGTTGTAATACAACTTTAGGAACTCGTAAGATAGCTAAAACACATTTGAAAGTATATAGAATAATTAAAAACTATACCTTTTGGTATCATCACGGGGAAAAGTTAGGTGAGCCACTGTCAGAATCAGAAGATGAAGACGGTGATGAACTAGAAGAATGTGAAAGTGAAGATGAAGTACAAGAATTATTGAGAGATCTATATCCTAATATTGATGGAAGAACCGTACACACTAATTGTGATGATTTAATTGAAGAGGAACCAAATATTGAAGCAAAAAGATTTTACAGGCTATTGAAGGATTTCGAGCAGCCACTGTACCAAAATTCAAAAGCTTCAAAGCTTTCCTCTTTGATTAAATTGCTTCACATCAAAAGTATGGGTCGTTGGAGTAATGAGTCATTTACAATGTTATTGAAAATGTTAAAAGAGGAGTTGTTACCTGATGGTGCCAATTTGCCCAAATCGTATTATGAGGCAAAGAAGATAATTCAAGACCTTGGCCTTTCCTACAACAAGATTGATGCTTGTACTAATGATTGCATGTTATACTGGAAGGAGGATAGCTTACTTGATTCTTGCAAAGTTTGTGGTGCGTCTAGATGGAAAATAGATAGACATAGCGGGGAAACAAGGAATAAAAAAGGTAAGAAGATAGCATCAAAGACTTTACGCTATTTTCCATTAAAGCCTAGGCTTCAGAGGTTGTTTATGTCTACAAAGACATCTACTTTAATGACATGGCATAAAGATGAAAGAGTTGATGATGGAATAATGAGGCGCCCAGCTGATTCAATGGCGTGGAAGTCATTTGATGAACTTCATCCTTCATTTGCGACAGAGCCTCGTAATGTCCGACTTGGACTTGCTAGAGATGGATTTCAGTCATTTCGGAATTCAAAAACCTCATATAGCGTTTGGCCTGTGGTTCTTATTCCTTATAATATACCACCTTAGTTGTGTATGAAACAAGAAAATTTTATTTTGTCAATGCTTATTCCTGGTCCAGATAGTCCAGGAGATGCAATTGATATATATCTTCAACCTTTAATAGAACAATTGAAGGAGCTGTGGGAAGTTGACATTGAGACCTTTGATGCATCATCTAAATAGAATTTTAAGTTGCATGCTTCTTTGTTATGGACCATCAATGACTTTCTAGCCTATGGAAATTAATCTGGATGGAGTACAAAAGGAAAATTGGCATGCCCATGTTGCAATAAAGTGTCACGCCCCAACCTTGGGAGGCACGACCGGCGCTCAATCAAGTGAACTCGACTGAGCAAGCCTTACCGAACACTTTCTACCCCAACTCAATATGAATGCGAAACTCATGCCTTTGATTAATTTGGACGATAATACACGGTGTATACCACATTACTGGTTCATTTCATATCATAAAAATTTACCGATCATAAGCTAGCTTCATGGATTCTATTAGAGTTACGGCTTAAGGAGATCACAAGTTTAGGATTACAATATATACATATAGTGGACTCCCCGAAACCCGTACATAACCCACACTAGTGTCTTTGGAGCCTCTAAGGATAAAACAGATAAGCATGACTATGCCGGCAACAAAGCCTCGGCTATACCTCAAAAGTGAAAAGCTGTAATAACAAAAGATACACCATATAGCCCCATGGAAGAATAAGGGGCTCACCGAGACTTCGAGTAGAAGAACGCTCCGCTACACACGGTCGGCACTGTCCGCAATGGAGTCACCTACAATCATAACACGAATGTAGCGCTCCCGGCAAAAGGGACGTCAGTACATTTGAATTGTACTGGTATGTATAACTGAACACCATTTTACTAGAAAGAACTATCAAATAGATACAAGCAATTAATACAGGCAAATCAAAGAAGCAATTCATAGAATTCTTCATACAATTTCCACAACACAGATTAGGGAAATTCTGTCACGTGTTCACCACTGTTCTCATTACCACCGCCATCTCGAGCGGAGTCTGGTCACGACCCGACCGGCTAGTTCACCTCATTGGAGGTATTACTCACAATCAATATTTCATTCCCCTTATCTGGAATCCAATGTCGGCACATTACCACCATGTGTGCGGCATAGTGTCCGATGACGACCCGACCGGCTAGGTCACCTCATTGGAGGCGTTACTCAATTCTCATCAGTCAACACCTTCACATATCTATCCCACACATATCAAGGATAGTTCAAGTTACAAATCACAGGTAAATGAGCACATAGCTAGCATGAATAGTTCTTTTTTTCAATGTCGGCTTATAGCCCAAGTTATTCAACACATAATTATACTTTTTATCATTCTCTAATTATCAAGATTTGTGCATTATTCACATTGAGGCACATCC
>MU781824.1:0-14773 GCA_026770625.1 Nicotiana glauca
GTTGATCTTAGCGGAGGCCCATAGTTCTTGGTATTCTATTCACCCGGGCACCGCGAAGATGTATCAGGACTTGCAGAAGTATTAATGGTGGCGTAGGATGAAGAAGGACATTGTTGCAAATGTGGCTCGATGTTTGAATTGTCAGCAGGTCAAGTATTAGCATCAGAGGCCTGGTGGTTTCTTTCAGAGGATTGAGCTTCCCGAGTGGAAGTGGGAGCGGATTACCATGGACTTCGTTACTGGACTTTCGGTGATCCGGAAGAAGTTTGATGCTATTTGTGTCATTATTGATAGGCTGACCAAGTCAGTACATTTCATTCCTATTGCCACCACCTATTCATTAGAGAGACTTGCTGAGATCTACATCCGAGAGATTGTTCGCCTTCATGGTGTGCCGACATCCATCATTTCGGATCGGGGTACGTAGTTTACCTCACGCTTTTGGAGAGCAGTTCAGCAGGAGTTAGGCACCCAGGTTCAGTTGAGTACAACATTCCATCCTCAGACAGATGGTCAGTCCGAGAGGACTATTCAGATATTGGAGGATATGCTCCGAGCCTGTGTTATTGATTTTGGAGGCTCTTGGGACCAGTTTCTACCTTTAGCAGAGTTCGCCTACAACAACAGCTACCAATCCAGCATTCAGATGGCTCCTTATGAGGCGTTGTATGGTAGGCGATGTCGGTCTCCAGTTGGATGGTTTGAGCCGGGAGAGGCTCGGTTGTTGGGTACAAATTTAGTCCAGGAGGCCTTGGATATGGTCAAGATCATTCAGGATAGGCTTCATTCGTCTCAGTCGCGGCAAAAGATTTATGCGGATCGCAAGGTTCGAGAAGGAGCATTCATGGTTGGCGAGCGAGTATTGCTCCGTGTATCACCTATGAAGGGCGTGATGAGATTTGGGAAGAAGGGCAAGCTTAGCCTTAGGTTCATTGGCCCATTTGAGATTCTTGATCGCGTGGGAGAGGTGGCTTATAGGCTTGCCTTGCCACCTAGCTTGTCAGCCGTGCATCCAGTCCGGAGGTATCACAGAGATCCTACCCACATGTTAGATTTCAGCACCGTCCAGTTGGACAAGGATCTGTCCTACGAGGAGGAGCTAGTAGCTATTCGAGACTGGTAGGTTCGACAGTTGAGGTCGAAGAGTTTTCCTTCAGTGCATGTTCAGTGGAGAGGTCAGGCTCCTGAGGCATCGACCTGGGAATCCGAGTCTGATATGCGGAGCCGTTACCCTCATCTATTTCCTAACTCAGGTACTTCTTTCTTTTGTCTATTCGAGGATGAACAGTTGTTTTAGTGGTGGAGAATGTTACGACCTAAAGGGTCATCACCGTATTTCTCCCTTTTTCCGTGCTTCCGAGGCCTTGAAAACCATATTTGTAGTTGTCTCGATTTGCGTGCACAGTCCGGGCATGAAGCCAGAAAGTTTTTATGTTAAAATATGTGAATTCTGTGAAAAATTTGAAGAATTTTGATATTAATATTGATATAGTGGACTTTGGTCAACATTTTGGGTAAACGGACCCGGACCCATGATGTGATTGTCCCGGGAAGTCCGTGGAAAAATATGGGACTCGGGCATGTGCCCGGAGTCAAAATCCGAGGTCCAGAACCACAGTAAAAGAATTTTTTTGCTAAATTATTTTCTAAAATTATTAAGGAAAAATAGAAATGAAAATGAGCTAGAAAATATAGGTATCGGGCTCGTATTTTGGTTCCGACGCCCGGTACAGGTCATAAATATGCGTTAAGCGCTATCTGTAAAGTTTGGTTAAAAATGAACGTCATTTGATGTGTTTCGGACTAAAAATGGGAAATTTTAAAGTTATGAACTTTGAAATGAAAATAATGAGTTTTGGGGGTTGATTCTTTGATTTTGATGTTATTTTAGTGATTTGATCGCTCGAGCAAGTTCGTAGGATGATATTGAGTTAGTGTGTGTGTTTGGTTGGGAGCCCCGAGGGCTCGGGAGTATTTTCGGAGGTGTTCGGGGTGGTTTTGGAACTTAGTGGAATTGCAGAAAATCAGCAACAGGTGCTCTGTGATTTTCTTCTTCGCATTCACGCTATGACTCTCGCGTTCGCGAAGCTTCAGCTTCATCCTTCATCGCGTTCGCATCACTTGTTCGCGTTCGCAGAGAGTTATGGAACTCTAAGGGTCCAGCCCTCTTTTCTTCTTTGCGTTCGCAATGACTGGACTGCGTTCGCATAGGTCCCCAGTCCCTTCCCATCGTGTTCGCGTACAGGCTAACGCGTTCGCGTAGGCCAATTCCCTGGACCCCCTAGTCTTTCTCTTCGCGTTCGCATCCTCCTCATCACGAACGCGATGGTCTGTTGAGTCAACCCTTCGCGAACGTGACCTTGCTCCCGCGAACGCGAAGGGTAATTTTTCCCAATTATTTTAAATGTCCAAAACAGAATAGTGACCGAAAATTTTCATCAAATACGCGAACCCTTTCTTCTCCAAAGCTTCTAGGCGATTTTTAGAGCATCTCTTCAATAAAACTTCTCGGGTAAGTATTGTTTAACTCATTTTCTTCATTTTCCATCATCATCTATTGAAATCCTAGGCCTAAAACATGTCATTTAGGGTAGAAATTGGGGGAAATGGGCAGAGTTAGGGTTTTCTATATTTTCTTGATTTGGACCTCGTTTTGGGGTCGAATGTGAAAAAAAATTATATATTTGAACTCGTGGGGTTATGGGTGATTGGAATTTGGTCTGAGCCTCAAGTTTGGACAATGTGGGCCCGGTGTCGGATTTTGCTATTTTTGGAAGAATGAAGGGAATTTTATTTCTAGACTATGGGATTATGTTTTTGAGCACTTATTGATACTATTGAATCGAATTATGGCTAGATATCGTTGTTTCAGAGTAAGATTCTAAAGGAAAGGTGGTGTTAGAGGCTTGATTGCTATTTTTGGACCGAGGTAAGTGTTCGATCTAACTTTGGCTTGAGGGAATAGGATTAGAACATTATTTGCTATGTGATATGAGGAGTCGGTGTATAGGTATGGTGACGGTTATCTATGCACCCGAGTCTAGCATGACCGTGGGTCTTAAATTGCTTCAAATCGAATAATGTGGTATAACTTGTTGATTAAATTGGTTGAGTTCACCGATATGATCGATTGAGGACAAATAGAAAACTTGTATAGATTATTGAAGCATTGGCTCGACTTAAAATTGTTGGTAGCTAAGTAATAGAAGTGGGAGTCCGGTGATTATCTCCCCTGCCGGGATTTTGGTATTAATTGAAACCTCCCTTGCTGGGATTTTGGTATAAATTGAACACTCCCTTGCCAGGATTTTGGTATAAATTGAACACTCCCTTGCAAGGATTTTGGTATAAATTGAACACACCCTTGCTGGGATTTTTGAGTTAGATATATTCCCTCGTTGGGACTTTTGTTTTTTTTATTTTGATGTTACTCCCCTCGCACCTGGTTGGTAAATATTGAGGATCGGGTTGCACGCCACAACGGTACTAAATGTTGAGGATCCGGTTGTATGCCGTAACGGATTAATTGTCGAGGATCGGGTTGCACGCCGCAACGGTGTTAAATGTTGACAATCGGGTTGTGTGCCGCAACTGGAATATGGACTGAGTATATTGTTCTGTGTGTTGAGCTTTCCGGTATTTCTTTATCAGTTATTACTTGCTCAGTTTTTACTCTTGTTAGCCGATTTCTATATTTGAACTGTTGTACCCCCCAACATGCTTCCCTCCCATTTTAGTTGTTTAGATTAGCGTACTGTCCTGTTATTGTATATATCCATACAGGTTGTTGGTGGTAGGTCCTGTCTAGCCTCGTCACTTCCTCGCCGGGGTTAGGCTAGGCACTTACCAGCACATGGGGTCGGTTGTGCTTATGCTACACTTCTGTGCCTTTTTGTGCACAGATCAGGAGGCAGCTTACGGACCGCCGCAGCAGTTCTAGACCGGGAGCCGACCTTCAGTCCAGAGACTCTCAGGTAGCTTAGCTGACGTCTGCGGGCTCGGAGTCTCATCTATGTTACTTCAGTTTGTTTATTTGTATCGAGACAGTCTCTTGTGTATTTTCTTTCAGGCTGATGTTTTTAGTACTCCTTAGTAGTCCGTGAGTGGTGACACTAGATACTGGGTAGAGATATGTTTTAAACTTCCGCATTATGATATCATTTTCTTAAAAGTCTTCCGCATATTTTAAGTATTTATTTCAGTTTATCATATTGTTCTGGATAAGAACTTTGTGAAATGTTTAAATAGTTGGCTTGCCTAGCTCCGATAGTAGGCACCATCATGACCCCGGTGGTAGGAAATTCGGGTCGTGACACTGGGTAATGTTTCCTTAACCTCATTTAGTTATTTTCTATGATTATCTAGTTAAATCCACCATTAGAATTTGAATTCAAGGTCAAAATTGGGAAAAGTTGGATGAAACTTCTTAGACTTAATTATTGTGTTTTGAGTGGGCATTTGACCTCCGATTTGGGAGATTTTTATATGGTTAGACTCGTGAGAGTACGAGATTTCTGAAAATGTGAAAACTTTTTGATTCCGAGTCATTGTCCCGAGGGGCAATAGAATCAGTTGCTTGAGATGTTAATTACAATGTGTGATTTAATTGAATAGATTTGGGCCATTTGGAGTTGAGAAATCGTGGTAAGAACGTGGTTGCTAGTTTATTTTAGTCGTTTTGAGGTAAGTATCTTTGCCTAACCTTGTGTGGGGGACTTCCCCTTAGGATTCGAGTCTTCTCTGTTGATTGTATTCCATGCACGCAAGGTGACGAGTGCATGCTCGGATTTATTTGTGGCAAATTGCCCCTTTTAGGCTCTTAGACCCTTGTAATCACCGAGCATGAAGATGTTATTGATACGGTTGAGTTCCCTGTTATTAGTTTCACCTCTACATGCCTTACTTGGAATTTATTTGCTCTTCTTGAACTATTCTTGTTGCCTAATTGAATTTTACGTGTTTTAACTGAAGATAATTACCCTTCTATAGTCATATTATCCGTGCTAGCTACTCGCCTTTATTTGGAAATCATAAACATTATATCTCTTGTGATAAATTGGTCTTAATTGGAAAGAAGTTAGATATCTTATGATTAGTTGACATTTCCTTAATATAAATTATTTGATTCATGTTAACTTCCTTATTGTTTGGATACTCCTTGACTGTAAGTTCATCTATGAATTCGTGCAAATATATTACTTGTCCAACTGTTGTGGTTACCAGTGTAGCTATTACGCGCTTATTATGTCTTGTTATTTGTGGAGGTTATCGTGCTTCTTGGTTTTTTGTGACCCTTCTTATGTATCGTTGGTTCCCTTGCCGGGACGTTATTCTTCCTATTGTTAGTTCCTTTGACGGAACGTTATTATTTCTACTGTTGATTCCCTTGCCGGGACGTTATTGGTTCTAATTTCCCTTGCCGGGACGTTATTGCCTTCTATTGTTGACTCCCTTGCGAGGTTGTTGTTGTTCTATTATTTTGGTGAGGAATAGTGATAAGGCACGAAGGGTGATGCCGTGCACATGTACATTTATGTAGATTGGGCTGTAAGGCGGGATACCAAGAGATCCCTAGCACATATATTGAGGATACCAAGAGATACTCGGGATACCAAGAGATCCCCAGTACTTATATTGAGGATACCAAGAGATCCTCGGGATACCAAGAGATCCACAACACTTATATTGAGGATACCATGAGATCCTCCAGATACCAAGAGATCCCCGACACTTATATTAAGAATACCAAGAGATCCTCGGGATACCAAGAGATCCTCAGCACATATATCGAGGATACCAAGAGATCCTCGGGATACCAAGAGATCCCTAGTGTATATATTGAGGATACCATGAGATCCTTGGGATACCAAGAGATCCCTAGCACACATATTTAGGTTTGGGACTATAGGAAGATATCTTGGGAGATCACTTGTTAAACTCATTTTGTTTTGAGCTGATGTTTTTGTTGATTCTATCCCTGTGCAAACATTTCGGGTACTTGTCGTTCCATCTCTTATACTTACTAGTTGGTGGTATTCTTGTTAAACACACTTGCACAAGCATACACGTAGTTGGACTCTCCCCATTAAAGGTGAATACCTTCCGATTTTGCTAAGGGTGGATATACGCCCTCGTTATCTATTATATATGTGAGAGTGGCCTTAGTTATCCAGTTAGTTGTTAGCATGATCGTGAGATTGATGGGGCACAGGATGCCATGTGTTAGACTTTAGATGCTGGGCTTTCATGAGTTATGATTCGTCCGACCTCTGTTCTCCAGGAGGGCTCCTGACTTCTACTTTTACAAATTACACCTCTGTTCTCCAAGCGAGCTCCTACTTTTACAAATTACACCTCTGTTATCCAGGGGATCTCCTGACTTCACAACTTTAAAACTTACACCTCGGTTCTCCACGCGGGCTCCTGACTTCAAAACTTTAACAACTACACCTCTGTTCTCCAGGCGGGCTCCTGACTTCACAACTTTGACAATTACACCTCTGTTCTCCAGGCGGGCTCTTCTCCAGGCGGGCTCCTGACTTCGATAACTTAGCAATTACACCTCTGTTCTCCAGGCGGGCTTCTGACTTCAAAACTTTAACAATTTTACCTTTGTTCTCCAGGAGGGCTCCTGACTTCAACAACTTAAAAATTACACCTCTGTTCTCCAGGCGGGCTCTTGACTTCACAACTTTAAAACTTACACCTCTGTTCTACAGGCGGGCTCCTGACTTCGCAACTTTTAAACTTACACCTCTATTCTCTAGGCGGGCTCCTAACTTCAAAACTCTAACAACTGCACCTCAGTTCTCCAGGCGGGCTCCTGAGTTCACAACTTTAACAATTACACCTTTGTTCTCTTGGCGGGCGCCTGACTTCAAAACTTTAACAACTACACCTCTGTTCTCCAGGAGGGCTTCTGACTTCACAACTTTAACCATTTTACCTCTGTTCTCTAGGAGGGCTCCTGACTTCAACAACTTAACAACTACACCTATGTTCTCAAGGCGGGCTCCTGACTTCAACCCTTTTAAAAATTATACCTCTATTCTCCAGGAGGGCTCCTGACTTCAACAACATAAAAATTACAAATTACAGCATTGTTCTCAAGGCGGGCTCCTGACTTTGACAACTTAACAATTACACCTCTATTCTCCAGGCGGGCTCCTGACTTCAAAAAATTAACAATTACACCTCGGTTCTCCAAGTGGGCTCCTGACTTCACAACTTTTAAACTTACACCTCTATTCTCTAGGCGGGCTCCTACCTTCAAAACTTTAACAACAACACCTCAGTTCTCCATTTGGGTTCCTAAGTTCACAACTTTAACAATTACACCTCTGTTCTCCAGGCGGGCTCCTGACTTCAACTTTTACAAATTACACCTTTGTTCTCTAGGTGGGCTCCTGACTTTAACTTTTACAAATTACACCTCTGTTCTCCAAGCGAGATCCTGACTTCAACTTTTACATATTACACATCTGTTATCCAGGCAAGCTCCTGACTTCACAACTTTAAAACTTACACCTCCGTTCTCCACGCGGGCTCCTGACTTCAAAACTTTAACAACTACACCTCTGTTCTCCAGGCGGGCTCCTGACTTCAACTCTTTTAAAAATTATACCTCTATTTTCTAGGCGGGCTCCTGACTTCAACAGCATACCAATAAAAAATTACACCTCTGTTCTCCAGGCGGGCTCCTGACTTCGATAACTTAGCAATTACACCTCTGTTCTCCAGGCAGGCATCTGACTTCAAAACTTTAACAATTTTACCTCTGTTCTCCAGGAGGGCTCCTGACTTTAACAACTTAGCAATTACACCTCTGTTCTCCAGACGGGCTCCTGACTTCAACACTTTTAAAAACTATACCTCTGTCCTCCAGGCGTGCTCCTGACTTCAGCACTTTTAAAAACTATACCTCTGTTCTCCAGGCAGGCTCCTATCTTCAATAACTTAACAATTAAAAATTACACCTCTATTCTCCAGGCGGGCTCCAAACTTCTATAACTTAGCAATTACACCTCTGTTCTCCATGCGGGCTCCAGATTTCAAAACTTTAACCATTTTACCTCTTTTCTCCATGAGGGCTCCTGACTTCAACAACTTAACAATTACACCTCCGTTTTCCAGGCGAGCACCTGACTTCACAACTTTAAAACTTACACCTTTGTTCTCTAGGTGGGCTCCTTACTTCAAAACTTTAACAACTACACCTCTATTCTCCAAGAGGGCTCCTGACTTCACAACTTTAACCATTTTACCTCTGTTCTCCAGGAGGGCTCCTAACTTCAACAACTTAACAATTATACCTCTGTTCTCAAGGCGGGCTCTTGAATTCACAAGTTTTACAATTACACCTCAGTTCTCCAGGCGGGCTCCTGACTTCAACACTTTTAAAAACTATACCTCTGTTCTCCAGGCAGGCTCCTGACTTCAAAACTTTACCAATTTCACCTCTGTTCTCCAAGCGGGCCCCTGACTTCAATAACTTAATGATTACACCTCTATTCTCAAGGCGGGCTCCTGACATCACAACTTTTAAACTTACACCTCTATTCTCTAGGCGGGCTCCTAACTTCAAAACTTTAACAACTACACCTCAGTTCTCCAGGCGGGCTCCTGAGTTTACAACTTTAACAATTACACCTCTGTTCTCCTGGCGGGCTCCTGATTTCAACTTTTACAAATTACACCTCTGTTCTCCACGCGGGCTCCTGACTTCAAAACTTTAACAACTATACCTCTGTTCTCCAGGCGGGCTCCTGACTTCACACCTTTAACAATTACACCACTGTTCTCCACGCGGGCTCCTGACTTCAAAACTTTAACAACTACACCTCTGTTCTCCAGGCGGGCTCCTGACTTCACACCTTTAACAATTATACCTCTAATCTCCATGCGGGCTCCTGACTTCAACACTGTTAAAAACTATACCTCTGTTCTCCAGGCGGGCTCCTGACTTCAACAACATAACAATTAAAAATTACACCTCTGTTCTCCAGGCGGGCTCCTAACTTCTTAGCAATTACACCTGTGTTCTCCGGGAGGGCTTCTCACTTCAAAATTTTAACAATTTTACCTCTGTTCTCCAGGAGGGCTCCTGACTTCAACAACTTAACAATTACACCCCTATTCTCCAGGCGGGCTCTTGAGTTCACAACTTTAAAACTTACACCTCTGTTCTCCAGGCGGGCTCCTGTCTTCAACAACTTAACAATTAAAAATTACACCTCTGTTCTCCAGGCGGGCTCCTGACTTCGATATCTTAGCAATTACACCTCAGTTCTCCAGGCGGGCTCCAGAGTTCAAAACTTTAACCATTTTACCTCTGTTCTCTAGGCGGGCTCCTGACTTCAAAACTTTAACAACTATACTTCTGTTCTCTAGGAGGGCTCCTGACTTCACAACTTTAACCATTTTACCTCTGTTCTCCAGGAGGGCTCCTAACTTGAACAACTTAACAATTACACCTCTATTCTCAAGGCGGAGGGCTCCTGACTTCACAACTTTAACCATTTTAACTCTGTTCTCCAGGAGGGCTCCTGACTTGAACAACTTAACAATTACACCTCTATTCTCAAGGCGGGCTCCTAACTTCACAACTTTAACAAATACACCTCTATTCTCCAGGCGGGCTCCTGACTTCAACACTTTTAAAAACTTTACCTCTGTTCTCCAAGTGGGCTCCTAACTTCAACAACATAAAAATTACAAATTACATCATTGTTCTCCAGGCGGGCTCCTGACTTTGACAACTTAACAATTACACCTCTGTTCTCCAGGCAGGCTCCTGACTTCAAAACTTTAGCCATTTCACCTCTGTTCTCCAAGCGGGCTCCTGACTTCAACAACTTAACAATTACACCTCTGTTCTCAAGGCGGGCTCCTAACATCACAACTTTTAAACTTACACCTCTATTCTCTAGGCGGGCTCCTAACTTTAAAACTTTAACAACTACACCTCAGTTCTCCAGGCGGGCTCTTGAGTTCACAACTTTAACAATTACATCTCTATTCTCCAGGCTGGCTCCTGACTTCAACTTTTACAAATTACACCTCTGTTCTCCAGGCGAGCTCCTGACTTCATCATTTACAAATTACACCTCTATTTTCCAAGCGAGCGCCTGACTTCAACTTTTACAAATTACACCTCTGTTATCCAAGCGATCTCCTGACTTCACAACTTTAAAACTTATACCTCTATTCTCCACGCGGGCTCCTGACTTCAAAACTTTAAAAACTACACCTCTGTTCTCCAGGCGGGCTCTTGACTTCACACCTTCAACAATTACACCTATGTTCTCCATGCGGGCTCCTGACTTCACACCTTCAACAATTACACCTCTGTTCTCCAGGCGAGCTCCTGACTTCAACAACTTAACAATTAAAAATTACAACTCTGTTCCCCAGGCGGGCTCCTGACTTCGATAACTTAGTAATTACACCTATGTTCTCCAGGAGGGCTCCTTACTTCAGCAACTTAACAATTACACCTCTGTTCTCCAAGCGGGCTCTTGACTTCACAACTTTAAAACTTACACCTCTGTTCTCCAGGCGAGCTCCTGTCTTCAACAACTTAACAATTGAAAATTACACCTCTGTTCTCCAGGCGGGCTCCTGATTTCAATAACTTAGCAATTACACCTCTGTTCTCCATGCGGGATCCAGAGTTCGAAACTTTAACCATTTTACCTCTGTTCTCCAAGAGGGCTCCTGACTTCAACAACTTAAGAATTACACCTCTGTTCTCCAGGCGGGCTCCTGAATTCACAACTTTAAAACATACACCTTTGTTCTCTAGGCGGGCTCCTGACTTCAAAACTTCAACAACTACACCTCTATTCTCCAGGAGGGCTCCTGACTTCACAACTTTAACCATTTTACCTCTGTTCTCTAGGAGGGCTCCTGACTTCAACAACTTAAAAATTACACCTCTATTCTCAAGGCGGGCTCCTGACTTCACAACTTTAACAATTACACCTCTATTCTCCAGGCGAGCTCCTGACTTCAACACTTTTAAAAACTATACCTCTGTTCTCCAAGCGGGCTTCTGACTTCAACAACATAAAAATTACAAATTACAGCATTGTTCTCCAGGCGGGCTCCTGACTTTGACAACTTAACAATTACACCTCTGTTCTCCAGGCAGGCTCCTGACTTCAAAACTTTAGCCATTTCACCTCTGTTCTCCAAGCGGGCTCCTGACTTCAACAACTTAACAATTACACCTCTGTTCTCAAGGCGGGCTCCTAACATCACAACTTTTAAACTTACACCTCTATTCTCTAGGCGGGCTCCTAACTTCAAAACTTTAACAATTACACCTCAGTTCTCCAGGTGGGCTCTTGAGTTCACAACTTTAACAATTACACCTCTATTCTCCAGGCTGGCTCCTGACTTCAACTTTTACAAATTACACCTCTATTCTCCAGGCGGGCTCCTGACTTCATCTTTTACAAATTACACCTCTGTTCTCCAAGCGAGCTCCTGACTTCAACTTTTACAAATTACACCTCTGTTATCCAAGCGATCTCCTGACTTCACAACTTTAAAACTTATACCTCTGTTCTCCACGCGGGCTCCTGACTTCAAAACTTTAACAACTACACCTCTGTTCTCCAGGCGGGCTCCTAACTTCACACCTTTAACAATTACACCTCTGTTCTCCAGGCGGGCTCCTGACTTCAACACTTTTAAAAACTATACCTCTATTCTCCAGGTGAGATCTTGACTTCAACAACTTAACAATTAAAAATTACACCTCTGTTCCCCAGGCGGGCTCCTGACTTCGATAACTTAGCAATTACACCTATGTTCTCCGGGAGGGCTCCTAACTTAAGCAACTTAACAATTACACCTCTGTTCTCCAGGCGGGCTCTTGACTTCACAACTTTAAAACTTACACCTCTGTTCTCCAGGCGGGCTCCTATCTTCAACAACTTAACAATTGAAAATTACACCTCTGTTCTCCAGGCGGGCTCCTGACTTCGATAACTTAGCAATTACACCTATGTTCTCCAAGCGGGCTCCAGAGTTCAAAACTTTAACCATTTTACCTCTGTTCTCCAGGAGGGCTCCTGACTTCAACAACTTAAGAATTACACCTCTGTTCTCCAGGCGGGCTCCTGACTTCACAACTTTAAAACTTACACCTTTGTTCTCTAGGTGGTCTCCTGACTTCAAAACTTTAAGAACTACACCTCTGTTCTCCAGGAGGGCTCCTGACTTCACCACTTTAACCATTTTACCTCTGTTCTCCAGGAGGGCTCCTGACTTCAACAACTTAACAATTATACCTTTGTTCTCAAGGTGGGCTCCTGACTTCACAACTTTAACAATTACACCTCCGTTCTCCAGGCGGGCTCCTGACTTCAACACTTTTAAAAACTATACCTCTGTTCTCCAGGTGGGCTCCTGACTTCAACAACTTAACAATTACAAATTACAGCATTGTTCTCCAGGCGGGCTCCTGACTTTGAAAACTTAACAATTACACCTCTGTTCTCAAGGCAGGCTCCTGACTTCAAAACTTTAGCCATTTCACCTCTATTCTCCAGGCGGGCTCCTGACTTCAACAACTTAACAATTACACCTCTGTTCTCCAAGTGGGCTCCTGACTTCGCAGCTTTTAAACTTACACCTATATTCTCTAGGCGGGCTCCTAACATAAAAACTTTAACAACTACACCTCAGTTCTCCAAGCGGGCTCTTGAGTTCAAAACTTTAACAATTACACCTCTATTCTCCAGGCGGGCTCCTGACATCAACTTTTATAAATTACACCTCTGTTCTCCAGGCGGGCTCCTGACTTCAACTTTTACAAATTACACCTCTGTTCTCCAAGCGAGCTCCTGACATCAACTTTTACAAATTACACCCCTGTTATCCAGGTGAGCTCCTGACTTCACAACTTTAAATCTTACACCTCTGTTCTCCACGCGGGCTCCTGACTTCAAAACTTTAACAACTACACCTCTGTCCTCTAGGCGGGCTCCTGACTTTACAACTTTAACAATTACACCTCTGTTCTCCAGGCGGGCTCCTGACTTCAACACTTTTAAAAACTATACCTCTATTATCCAGGCGGGCTCCTGACTTCAACAACTTAACAATTTAAAATTACACCTCTGTTCCCCAGGCGGGCTCCTGACTTCGATAACTTAGAAATTAGACCTTTGTTCTCAAAGCGGGCTTCTCACTTCAAAACTTTAACAATTTTACCTCTATTCTCCAGGAGGGCTCCTGACTTCAACAACTTAACAAATACACCTCTGTTCTCCAGGCAGGCTTTTGACTTCAATAACATAGCAATTACACCTCTGTTCTCCAGGCGGGCTCCAGAGTTCAAAACTTTAACCATTTTACCTCTGTTCTCTAGGAGGGCTGCTGACTTCAACAACTTAAGAATTACACCTCTGTTCTCCAGGCGGGCTCCTGACTTCACAACTTTAAAACTTACACCTTTGTTCTCTAGGCGGGCTCCTGACTTCTAAACTTTAAGAACTACACCTCTGTTCTCCAGGAGGGCTCCTGACTTTACAACTTTAACCATTTTACCTCTGTTCTCCAGGAGGGCTCCTGACTTCAACAACTTAACAATTATACCTCTGTTCTCAAGGCGGGCTCCTGACTTTACAACTTTAACAATTACACCTCTGTTCTCCGGGCGGGCTCCTGACTTCAACACTTTTAAAAACTATACCTCTGTTCTCCAGGTGGGCTCCTGACTTCAACAACTTAACAATTACAAATAAAAGCATTATTCTCCAGGCGGGCTCCTGACTTTGACAACTTAACAATTACACCTCTGTTCTTCAGGCATGCTCCTGACTTCAAAACTTTAGCCATTTCACCTCTGTTCTCCAGGCGGGCTCCTAACTTCAACAACTTAACAATTACACCTCTGTTCTCCAAGTGGGCTCCTGACTTCGCAACTTTTAAAGTTACACCTATATTCTCTAGGCGGGCTCCTAACATCAAAACTTCAACAACTACACCTCAGTTCTCCAAGCGGGCTCTTGAGTTCAAAACTTTAACAATTACACTCTATTCTCCAGGCGGGCTCCTGACTTCAACTTTTACAAATTACACCTCTGTTCTCCAAGCGAGCTCCTGACATCAACTTTTACAAATTACACCTCTGTTATCCAGGCAAGCTCCTGACTTCACAACTTTAAAACTTACACCTCTGTTGTCCACGCGGGCTCCTGACTTCACAACTTTAACAATTACACCTCTGTTCTCAAAGCGGGCTCCTGACTTCAGCTTTTACAAATTACACCTCTTTTCTCCAGGCGGGCTCCTGACTTCAATAACTTAACAATTAAAAATTACACCTCTGTTCCCCAGGCGGGCTCCTAACTTCGATAACTTAGAAATTAGACCTTTGTTCTCCAGGCGGGCTTCTCACTTCAAAACTTTAACAATTTTACCTCTGTTCTCCAGGAGGGCTCCTGACTTCAACAACTTAACAATTACACCTCTGTTCTCCAGGCGGGCTCTTGACTTCGATAACATAGCAATTACACCTTTGTTCTCCAGGCGGGCTCCTGACTTCACAACTTTAAAACTTACACCTTTTTTCTCTATGCGGGCTCCTGACTTCTAAACTTTAAGAACTACACCTCTGTTCTCCAGGAGGGCTCCTGACTTCACAACATTAACGATTACTCCTCTGTTCTCCAGGCGGGCTCCTGACTTCAACAACTTAACAATTATACCTCTGTTCTCAAGGCGGGCTCCTGACTTCACAACTTTAACAATTACACCT